>BGNK01004857.1:11038-47596 GCA_003297005.1 Symbiodinium sp. clade A Y106 | reverse complement strand
GGCGTGTGTAGTAGCTTGGAGTACGTTTCAAAGCCTTACAGCTGGCGGCAGCGGCGATGGCGGCGGTCGTGAATTGTATGTACCGTAGGACTCCAAGAAATCCTCCAAGCGATGTACAAGTTTGTTGAGCTTCGTGCAGTAAGCTCATATCTGATAGCTGTCGTTGCTGTCATGAAGCGATGTCGTGCTTGCCTCTTCTACTTGTCTTCTACAGCTTTTGTGCCTTTGACTTTCTACCCCTCGACTTGTGATCGCTCCTTTCCGTGCTGGCCGAGAGATATGCTGCTTCGAATTTGTTGTGTAGTTTCTGTCTGCAATGTCTGATATGTTCTGTCAAGCTTTAGCGTCTATGTGTAGCTCAACAGTCTTTAATACGTACCACAGATCGAACTGTGAATCACACGGCCCTGCGGCTCAGATTGTACGTACCCCAGCTTCGCACTCCGCGTTCGGCCCCCGAGCCGCCGCGCTGTCGCGGCACCCGGTCCGCACCGTACGGAGACCAACGCGCTCCGGCAGTGACTCTCGCACCTACTTTAATGGTTCCGACAAAAACCGTGGGTTGAGGATGAACAACACATAAACCAAACTGCTTCATGTGCAGCAGTAGATGATGTCGGCTTGGCTGGCTTGGGTTCTGGCTGGCTCTGGTTTGGTTCGTTCTAAGTAGTGTTTGGGTGGCCTTGGGGTGGGCATGTCTTCATACTATAGGGCGTTCAGCTGACCAATGCTACACCCTAAACCCTAAACCCTAAACCCCTAAACCCTAAAACCCTAAACCCCTAAACCCTAAACCCTAAACCCCTAAACCCTAAAACCCTAAACCCTAAACAACTCCAACACCAGGTCTGGAGCACCAGGGCTTCAGGCGCAGAGCTTGGGGAGCTAGAGTCCAGGCTTTAAGCTAAGGCTTTCGAAGCTAGGGTTTAGGATTTAGGTCGTAGGCTCAATACAGTCCCAGGGTGCTGTAAGATCCCTCAAAGTTTCAAGCTCTTAGGGCATTTGGCTTATGCGCAGGGACTCCACATCCACCCGAATGAAAGCTCCCCGTATGTACAGATCGCCGGCAAAAAATCGATGAAGGGCCTGGCCCGTAGCAGGGGCTTGATATGGTTGTCCTGTTCAGGGTTTAGGGTATTGTCTTTCATATGATTATGCATGTGGGCGTGATATTGTGGATGTACTCGACTAAACCTGTGCTCGAGCAACATTCTGGATGTTTCCTGCATGCAGGTGTGCATGCAGTCGCTTGTGTATGATATCACACATGCGTGCAGTATCCAAACAGCCACTTTATGTATAATGCGTACCTGCCTACTTTAAGAGCACATGTGCACATCCGAAAGAAATGCCTCTGTTGATATGTCAGAAAGAAGCTGCCCTTTGCCTCTGGGGGCTTTTAATGAAGATCCAGCGAACTCTGACTGTGCTCAAGCATTACCCCCTTCGCCAGAAGCCCTACCTTTACCCAACATATGAACAACAGTTTAGGGTGTACGGCCTTGACGCTCCGACAAGAAGCGTGGGCAGAACCAGCATTGAAAGAACGGGCAAAGCCCTGCAAAACCCAGTGCAGCCAAAGGCACCTAGAAAACATCCTAAACCCAAAAACCCAAAACTCTAGGCACCTAGAAAATGCGCATGGGCACCATGTGGCACTGCCTGGGGATCTCCGTGCTATCAGATGTAAAGCTTGGGGCAAAAGCCGTGATGCAGGGGCCTCAATAATTAGAACAGGGTCTTTTGTTGGCTATTTTGTCGTAAAAACTCAATAACCGGAATCAGAAAAATTCTGTTAGTTGCATTTAGTGGCTTTTCCCTCTTGTTGTTGCTGCCCGTAACGGCCATTGTGTGCAACACTTTCGCAATTGCTATATGCGAGAAAAGGACCGAGCCAGAAGGAGCGTTGCTGGGCTTGGGGTTCCTTCACTCCGCATTGCAGATACGTGAATCACCACGTAATAGGAAACCTCTCTTGCCAAATACCCGACCTGAACACCCCTACGAACCCCAAACGCCAAACGCCCCAATACAAACCTTTCCTTACCTAAACCCACGAACACCACTAATGCCGAAAACGCTTTTGTTGCGATTGCCATTCTTCTCAGTGAACAGGACCACAGCAGTTTCCTGGGCCCGAAAGCCGCAGACACACTCAACCGGTCAAACGTCAGGTCCGAAACACCCAAAAACTCTCTTCTCCAATAACCAGGCCGAAAAAAGTTCAAACCTTTTAAGAAAGACCAGATATATAAAGCCAAAAAGTTTAAAGTTCTCCGATTGGCTAAGTAAGAAAAACACCCTAATCGTAAACTGTAAACCACCAAACCCTGGCCTTAACCACCGAAAGCCTGCGCCGTAAAATCCTTCAATCCTCCTGCTACCGGCACTTCCGGGAGCCTCTTTCCTTATGCTGGCGGCAACGGTGGGCCCTGCCAAGCTCAGAAAGTTTGTTCGGGTTTTGGGCTTGGGGGTTTTTGGTCACTGACAAATGCATTAGGGTTTGGGTTGGGGGTTTAGGGTCTGGTTTTGAGGGTCCATGGTCAGTCGATCGGCACTGCATACATGCAAATATGTGTATAAAAGTAGAACTCTTGATTACCTGGACCCCAAAAGTATGTAGAACAATAGCCTTTTATAGGTTTTGGGCCATTATTTTACTTACTTTTGGGGGTCTAGGTATGAGTAACCCCATCCAAGAAACCCGAAGTTGCTTTGTCCCCACATTCGCTCAGTTTAAAGCTTCCAGGCCAAAGCGAAGTTCGGTATACTGTAGGAACCTGATTAAGAAACCCTGGGCCTATAACCCCAAAATAGTAGGATTCATATACAGAGCCCTAGTAAAGGCCCAAGGTTTCTTAATCAGGTTCCTACATTACTCTGTTGAACCAGCCCTCGCTTAGCACAGACGGCGACCGCCACTCTGAGAAACGAGAAGGTCCAGACCCCTCTACTAAGTCTTGAAGCTTGAAAAGACTAAACAGTCGTTGACTCCAGTGGGCTCGGAAGTTCAGCATGAAGACTAGCTTTGTTGAGATCCATCAGCAAAATGCCCTGAAAACTGTCCAAAGCACAGTCACGTTGATGTACCTGCAATCCCCAAAAGCAAACCCTCATGCCCGAACACAGTTGAAATACCTGTTCTTCGCCTTGTTGTTTTATGACTGGCGTTGTAATCCCGTATGTGGCTCATACACTGGAAATCTAAGCTCCTATTTCGGATGCCTATAGTCTATAGACTGACTAGCGTCTTGGGGGGGGGATTCTATGCTGTAAACATATCAAGGAACTCTACAGAATCCGAATCCACAGGCTACGTGTTCAGACCCATAAAGTGTACAAAGCCCTGCAGCACCCCTAAAAAGCCGCTATGAGAGGCTATACTAGTTCGTCCCTATGCCTAGTACCAAAAACCACTCGTTCTAGTAAAATTCCTACTATATAAGTCCCTCAGCAAACAAAAAGGGTAAACCATATTGCGGCTATAAAAGGACTTAAGCCCAAACCCTAAACCCTATATCCCTGAACCTAAAGCCCCTAAAGCCCTGAACCCATAAACCGTAAACTAAATTCCTAAAACGCCAAACCCCCAAAAAGGCCTTAGCCGGCTTGCCAGGGCCTTTGGCTTTTCCTCGCAACAAGCGGGGGCTTCTCACGGGCTGCAAGCTGAGTTGTGTAGGGTTTAGGGTTTAGGTTTAGGGTTTCAGTGTTTAGTAGTTGTCTATACCCTTCCAGGAACCCTTATAGTAGCCCTTGCAGTAGAGAAGTGTAACCTGCATGATAACCCTGGTAATCACCCTTTATCGTATTGTTTAGTATCTTAATCTTATTGAGTTTGAAATTAAGTGCTGTCAAGCAGCATTATTGTAGAGTAAGAGTACAATATAGTATACCAGTGTAGTATAATATGGTGTAGTGTAGTAGAGCACGGTCTAGTATAGTATGGTCTAGTATAGAATACGTACGAGTACATGGCAGTAGTCCTGAGTTTTCAGCAACTTGTCAAGCAGTGTCACCCGTAGAGTTCAGCGATCCGACATCTCAAGCCTTCACACACTCCAAACCCATTCTAGGAACCCTTATAGAAGCCCTTCTAGTAGCCCTTATAGTAACCCGTATAGTAGCCCTCATAGTAAATAAGAATAACCTGTAGAATAACAAGTCTAGTACCCTTGCACCAGTACTTTCCTCAACATCTGAGTTGCCTAAAGATTAGATGGCTAAAGCAGTGTTTAGAGCCGGGCTACGGATTTTGGATCGAGGGTTGAAGGTTAGAGTTTAGCGTTTCGGTGGCATGATAGCCAGAACCTCGAGACCCTAAACCCGGAACCCTAATATAGGGGCCTTAATGATGAGAATAGGGTTTCGGGGCCCATGATATTAAAATAAGGAGCCCCCAAAAGAATATAGGTAATTATTTAAGGCCCTACATAAAACACTAAAGGCCCTCAACCGACTCGAGACACGACCATGGTGCTTAGCTTGTGCTCCCGCCTTTGCCAGCGGGCGGCGGCCCCTGCGGCTCTTTGGGCATTCTGGCTTCGACTGATATGGGGTTCCCTAAAGCTTAAACCCTAAACCTCTAAAGCCTAAACCCCCTGACTCCAAACCCTAAACTTTCGGGTTTAGGCGTCAGGTTTGGGAGCAGAACACTTGGATCACTCGTACTAATCGCGTGCACACACAAACACAACCCTGAACATATTTGGTCCTTGGTTTCGTCACTAAGTTGAGGTCGATAGGTGTTTGTGATGCTCCACTAACTTTACTCGCACCAGATCTGTTTTGTCAGGATTTGACTGTTGGAGATGGCACCACAGATCGCTGGCTCCGCGGTATTTCCGCTTGTACTTGCGTGCAACATGCCGCATCTTCTCCGCCCATTGTTCGTACCTGAAATCAGATCTGGCCCCTAAACCCTAAACCCTAAAACCCTAAACCCTAAACCCTAAACCCTAAAACCCTAAACCCTAAACCCTAAAACCCTAAACCGTCTGGCTTCAGGGCTCCGGAACTAGGGCCCTGGTTAAACCCGGAAGTACAGCTGCTGAGTCGACCGCGGGCACGCGTAGCGGTTGAATTACATTGGGCTTTCGGCTTGTGACTTTATGTAACTATTGGAACTATAACGGGAGTATACTCCTAAAAACTCAGACATCGACATTGGATCATCCAGTGCCTTCGCTGCTTGAAGCGCGACTGGGTGAAGAGCACTCTTCTCCTGCATCTCGGGCGCTTGGGTCTAGGGCTCAGGGTCTCGCGGCTTTAGGGTCTAGGGTTCAGGGTTTAGGGTTCAGGCGTTCAAGTTTAGGGGTTTAGGGTTTAGGGTTTAGGGCATACTGCTTCGAAAATCCCACACTGAAGCGATATGCTCCTTGCTTGACTGCAAGTATAGGGCTCCTCCAAATACCGGTGATCCAAAGCAAAAACCCTAAACCCTCACAGCCCTCAGAAGTGTGGAGGTGCGTCTAGGCTCGAGGCGGCAGGCCCTAACCGGGTATGAAACCATGAAGCCTTGTGAAAACTCAGTTTCAAGCATCTGATCCTACTCTCCTTATGGTCAGGACCATACTATTACAGGGTTCAGCAGGGAACCCTAAACCCTAAACCCTAAACCGCAGAGCTCTAAGGGAAACATCTGTGCTCCAGGGCCCCTGAACTGCCGGCCTCTGAAACCCCAAACTTCGAAGTGAGAAGATTTCCCTTAACCCGGAAGAACCTACCCTTTTTAGGGTCCCTTATTATGATTTCCTGTAAGTCCTTAAAAAGGTGGGTTATTTGGGGTTAAGGTAACAGCCCTAAAGGCCCATGAACTCCCCACACCGTAATACATGTACCTGTATAGCATATCCTTTGGCCTTTAAATACCTATACAGGAACCCATTTAGACCAAAGCATATACTACGTACCCCTAAACCCCAGCACAACACATGTTTGGAACAAAGCCTTTAAAGCCCATGATAAAACACTTACAAGCCCACTGTCAAGCCCAGATGCAGCCCCCTATAGAACCCCGAAAACAGCCTTAGAGGCCCAAGGACGCTTCGGGAAAGGATGCCTCAGCAGGATCTGCGGTCACGGGCGAAGCTGGAGACCTGACTTCCGATAGGAAACTGGAAGTCTGGTTTTAGCGCCGCAGGGCTTAGGGCTTGGGGTTGAGAGTTTAGGGTCTTATATTTGGTGTAGGGTTTCCGGGTTAGGGAATTAAGGGTTCAGGGTTTGGGGATTCCGACTGGGTTTACTTGTGGACTTGTATATAGTCTTTCTAGGGAATCAGGGATTTGCCTGTAGGCTAAAGGTGCAACGCGAGGACGAATACATTAATTCATCAAGGGATCATAAAGATTCAGACCTCCAGGTCAGGGGCCTAGGGATTGAAGTTAGGAGCTGCTGGACCCTAAACCCTAAACCCTAAGCCCTAAACCCTAAGCCCTAAACCCTAAGCCCTAAACCCTTATAAACCCTAAACCCTAAACCGCCCATCTCCCTAGGGCTGCTTCTCGCATTGGGCTTTTGGGTATCAGGGCTTTAGGGTTTAGGGGTTGAAGACTACAGCTCCGTGTCTTGGGGCGTTTTGGCTGCGTTAGGTGTGTGTGCTTAAGGTGATGTTTGAGGTTTAGGGTCTAGGTTTCAGGTTTATGGAGTTTAGGGTATGGAGTTTTGGAGAGGTTACGGCTTGTGTATGAGGGATCCAGACTTGGAAGTATGGGTAGTTTAGGCGTTGTTCAGGTTGTAAATTCGTAGAGTAAGACCCGATACAGGAGGAACCCGATTCCTGAACCCTATACTACGTCGGCATAACTACGCAGAAAGCACGATTCCAGTCGGTAGGGATTTCGGCCGTGGTGCAGATTCTTGGGAGTTAGGATCAAAGAGAGCCAGAAGTAGGGTTAAGAAGTGTCCCCTTTAAAGGGTCTCTGTCATACTCCGTAGGTATTCCGCTGTAAGACTCCAAGAACTGTTCCTTGCAGCGCTTTGCAAGTCTGCTGAAGGAGCACCAGGCTGATACCATCCACTCCCAATCCTAAACCCTAAACCCTAAACCCCGCCACTCCCACTGCCTTACAGCGCTTGCGGGACCCTTAAACAGCTTCGAATGCTTTTCTTAATGCTAGCCTGGCTTCTCCAAGGTGGTATCCGTTTAGGGTTTAGGGTTTAGGGTTTAGGGTGACACTGAACATGAGGGGCCTTTCGCACTGATCCTGTAAGGGTTCCTTTCAGGTCCCTCCAAGGGTTGCCTGAAGGGTTCCGGTACGGGTTCCCTTAAGGGTTCCTGTAACGGTTCCTTTCAGGGTCCCTCTAGGGGGAGGTTCCGACCCTGTTTCATAGACCCTCGTTAGAATGAGATGTCTCATAGGAAGAGAGGAAAAGCACGTGGCCACCCATGAGTCATCAGCTGGACGAATGCTCCGTGTATTTTCATCTGCGAAAGATTGCCAAGACGGTTTTAAACCGAAAAAAACCCGACCGGCCTAAGCCCGAAGTCCTAGTGCACTCGAAGTGGGAGTTTCCGAAAATTAGGGGTACCTTATTTTGGGGTCCCTATAATAAGGATCCTACTATTTAGGGTACTACATTAGGGTCCCTTATTTTCGGAAACTCCCACATCTTTCTTGGACTCGAAAACACCTAGAGCACGAACCCCGGAGCCGCCGCCTTGCACACAATTCAGCTTGAATCCTGCACCCTGAACTCTGAGGCCTAAAACCATAAAACCCCAAATCCCTAAACCCTGAACCCCTAAACCCTAAACGCCCTAATGAAGCCCTAAATCCCTAATCCCTAATCCCTATAAACCCTAAACCCTAATCCCTAAACCCTAAGCCTTAACCCTTAACAAACTTGAAGCAGGGATATGCTGGCTGCAGTTTGCGGCACGTCTCCACCGCCACATCCAGATCCTCGTCGTCCGGCAGAGGCGCGTCGGCATCCTTCTGCCTCATAAACTCACTGGCCCCAAACCCAAGGAAAAAAAAGTTGAAACTGTCAGAATCGACTACCTTATAAGAGCCCCAAAAGTTTGAAAAGTTGAGTTTACAGCCAATAAGTAAAGGATCACGGGACTTAGTAAGTAGCTTATAGTTGGGGTTTTAAGTCCCTGAGTGGGGCTCTCCTAATTATAGCCCTACTTATAGCCTACTTGCTAAGTCCCCTGGGCCTCCAAATACTTGGACAATTAGGGAACTTTCGGGGTGTAGGGATTTCGGGCTTGGGGGGGTTACGGTTTAAAGTAAGCTGGGAAGACTTGGACTGAATTGGGGTAATGAGTCAATTAAAACGATAGTTACCTCGTTACAACCCCGCTACGACGTCCCATAAACTTGTAAGTACCCCGAAAAACCACACTCCGAAACCATCAAACCTCCCACCCTGAACCCCAATCAAAATCGCAAAGCCTACAAGCCTTTAAACTTAAACCGAAAGTGGCTTTTGGCTTAACATACCTCAGCTGAAGAGTTTTAGGGTTTGGGGCTTAATCAGGCTGCTGCCGTTGTTCTTGCAGGGTCTTGCATGGAACCTACAAGGCTCTGCCCAAAAACGACGGGTTGTGCGAGGCTCCGGTTGAAGTATAAACCCTAAACCCTAAACCCTAAACCCTAAACCCTAAAACCCTAAACCCTAAACCCTAAACCCTAAAAACCCTGATGCTCTTGAACGCCTAGGCGCCTTGGATTTTCGCCTTAGGGGTTTGCCAGGGGACCCCCCCCCCCCCGAGAATGGCCCTTTAATGAGCCCTTATGGTCCTTCCTTCTGGGGTATTTGGGGCATAGTAGAGAGTAGTTGGGGGGTCTAGGTAGGGTCCTGAACCCAGATCCGAAACACCTAAACCCTAGACCCTGAGCCCTATCTGAAACCGAAACACCTAAACCTAAACCGCAATTCCGTCATCCAAGACCCTAAACCTTTCAACCCAAAATCATCGAAATGAACCCTCACCCTCATACACGAAGCCCCTTTGAGCCTCTTGAAAACCCCTGTAGAACCCTTAAAGAGCCCGAAAACCCGAAAGCCCTAAGCCCCTAAGCTCAAAACACCCTCAGACCCTAAACCAAAAAAAACCTTAAGACCCTAAACCCCAAAAAGTCCTCAAACCCTAAACCCCAAAAAACCTTAAACTTAAATCTACACCCTACGGAAAAGCAGCGCCCCAGTCGGCTGCTCAGGTCGGCGCGTGCCGCTTGCCGGAGGAGGCTCCTCACTTGCAGCATCAGGAGACTTATTATAGGGGCCTTAATAACTAGAACAGGGTTCCTTTAAAGGGGGTCTATAATATAGGGGCCTTAATAATTAGAACAGGGTTCCTTTAAAGGGGGTCTATATATATATATAGGGGCCTTAATAATTAGAACAGGGTTCCTGTAAAAGGGGGTCTATAATATAGGGGCCTTAATTATTAGAAGGGGTCTATAGTATAGGGGCCTTAATTATTAGAATAAGGTTCCTTTAAAGGGGTCTAGAAGGTCTACTAGAAGGGCAATTATATATGGATTCAGTATAGGGGCCGTGATAATTAGAGTAGGGTTCCTTTAGAGGGGGTCTAGAAGGGTTCTATAAGGGATCTATAATGGAGTTCTGTTATATAGGGGCCTTAATGATTACAATAGTGTTTTGGGGCCCATCATACTGTAGCTAGAATAAATTTAGGCCCCTGAAGTAGTCAGTACGGCTATCGGCGTCCATGAGAATTCTACGGGGGTTCTATAGGACTTGCTAAGACATCCAGCTCTAAGGTTCCACGCTGTCGGGATTTGGTGTGGCTTGGGCGGTTTAAGTTTAGGACTTAGGTTCGCGGTTCTAGGCTTAAGGGCTTTAGTTGTGGGCTCTTTGGGTTTTGATTTAAGGCTCATGTTGGAGGGTTCAAACAGTAGGGCTAGAACATTTTACGGGTTCACTTCAGGGTGTAGGAAATTCTCAAGTTTTGGGGTAGGGCTTGCAGTCTAGGGTGCACATGCTTCCAGCAGCAAGTCATGTTTTCACCGTTTCGGGATCAAAGCTCCGGATGACGGGGGTGGGAAATCGTGTCCCTGAAGGCCCATGGACTAAAAGCCCACCCAGGAGCCGGCAGCCCCGGCAACACCGGTTGCGGCTTCGCCGCCCCGGCAGAGTCAGGCGGCGAGCAAGAAAGCCCCGGCACCGCGAGGCTGGCGCCGTCAGGCACCGATTCAAAAGACAACCCTGAACCCTAAGGTCATAAGAATCCTAAACCCTAAACCCTGAACCCAAAGGTTATAACAACCTTAAACCCTGAACCCTAAGGTTCTAAGAACCCCAAGTTGAGAGATAGGCAAGGGCTTGAGTCTTCAGGTTTCGTGTCTAACGCTCACGGTCTGCTGTTAGAGCTCAGGCTTTGGGTTTCGGGTTTCGGGTTTCGGGCTTAAGGTTTAGGGCTTAGGGTTTAGTAAGGTCTGGAGTGGGTTAGGGTTTAGTATGGTCCGGAGTGAAACGAATTGAAGTCTGCCGTTTCCTGGAGTCTTCGCTGCACTGCTGTTGGACTGAGACTGATCGAGCAGGTCTTGTTGGCTTAGGACGGTTAGCGGTTACCCTAAACCCTAAACCCCCTACGTGTAAAGGCTTAGGAGCTTAGGAGGTCAGGTTGATGTTCGGGGTGTGCAGCTTTGGTGGCTTCGAGGGTTTAGGGCTTGCGGCTCCGATTTTGAGGCTTCATGTTAACAGAGGGTTCAGATTTGACATAATGAGGTTCAGAATTGCAGATGCCATGTTAAGGTTTCAGGGGTCATGCAATGTACCCATATGGGGATTACAAGGGGATCCCTAAAAACTAAACCTTAGTACAATTTTTCAAAACTCTGTGGCAAAGGCTTCGCGCTCCGGGTGCCGAGCTGCACGTTTCGATTCCTAAATCCCGGAGCTTTACATCCCAAGCTCACAATAAGTCGGCTCTGGATGATATCTCCAACCCTAAACCAGAACCCTATCTCTTGGGCTTGCGTCGGAGGCTTTCGCCTTGAGAGCATCCTTCGCACAAACAAGGTACAGGAGCTTGAAGAATAACACTGCAGCATAACTAGACAGTCGTAACTAAGCCCGAAACTCCAAGCACTGCTCTATCTCACAGCATTGCATGCTTTCAGAAACGAGGTTAAAGCGAGCGGTATCCCATCTAAAACAAATCTAGACCCGGACATCGGTTTGGCTCGCCTTACAGCTGCTCAAGTTTGTGTGGAGCCGTGATAACACGGCACACAAGCAACCATCCAGGAGCTCCGTGGTCGCAAAAAGACCAGGCATACGCACTAGTTGCCAGAAATCGTTACACTCTCGACAATCCGCTGCCAATCTACATACCTCAAAATAAGTGCAGCTGCCGTGGACATCACTGATGCGATTGCTGTGAATTGAGCAACCGTTAGCTCTATGCCGACGACCCTCAACACCAGTGCAGCGTCCAAGCGCAGCCGCTGCGCAATCGACTCTGTCAGACCGATAGCATCACGGATCTCTTCCGTCCCAAAGCATTGTTCCGACTTGTTCTGAATACAGGATAAGTATGCACGTGACTCTGTGACATGACCCCAGAGCAAGTCCACTGTGCGCTGCCTCAGCAGGTTGGCTCTGAGGCCCATGAAGAGCGGGGGAACGGAGAACAGGATGAACGAGATGACGACGACAAGAGTTTCAAAGAATAGCACTCCAGGTGTCCAATCAGGGTCGGTAGTGTGCCAGACAAGCAAGCCTGACATGGTTAGGACTATCACGAGATTGGCTGCCAAGGCAACCTCTGCTGTAAATTTACGTCGCTGCGTGCTTGCAATGAAGAAGCTGTAAAGCTCGTACCACGCCCCGATATCCTTCAAGCTGCCCACCCTAACATAAGGAATACCTTGTGCAACTGCTGCTGTTGGACCCATGAGCATCGTCTGCAAGATCTTGTACGTACCCACCATTTCAGTCAAGAGGGACATCATGCGTGCTGGCCGACGGTAGAGAAGAAGCATCCCAAATCGAAAAGTATAGATCATGAACAGAATTGAAACGACCTGACACCAGCCATGTTTCGGCAAGCCAAAGCTCAGATCTAGATTGCGAATGAAATTCGGAACAAGGGCCGCAAAAGTGGCCAAGCATAATGCCGCAAGAAACTGAAGCCAACTGACGCCGACCGCCAGTGTGTCAAGCATGCCCTCTTTGTGCGGCCACCCCAGAAGAGACTGTTGCGCTAGAATCTCCAGAGGCATGTTGCCATCATCAAAGCATTTACGGTAAGCGCTTGTGAAATTGCCCCAGAACGCCGGCCGCGGTTCACTTTTGATTTTCTCATCAAGCACCCAACAGTCGCATTGCTCTCTCATGCGTGAAAGGTGCCGCAGAAGCGACTCATGTAAAGCAAGCTTCATCTTAAGTTGGAGACGGCACAGAGAGAAAGCCTCACGGACCACTGATGGATCTTGGCGACGGACAAGTTTGTCAGATTGCAGCCGCAACTCTTTTACTAGCCTGGATCTCGCCCCTAGGGAACTGTAACAAGAAGCCAGCTCTTGAAATTTGGATTTAGCCTCATCATGCATGCGAAGTCTGCTAATGCAGTCGACAGCCCGAAACTGGTCGATTTCGACAGCCTCAGGCAACTTGACGTGGAATGCTGCAGCATTTGTCAAGCACAGCGCTGCAAAGAAGCAAAAGGGCTGCAAAGCCTCGGTAACAGACACCTGGTCTCTAGCATGCCCAGCCAGGAACCATGCCAACAAGTTGAAGCTCACCATGCTCGGCACGCTTATTCCATCCAGCATCCAGTCAAAGCTCCGCAGGTGGCGACGGAGCTCCCTCAATCCATCTTCCCGTGTTATCTCCTCGTGCCACCATGCCCCGATAACGCTGTAGCATTTTGGAAGCCACGCGATCAAGAAGTAGATTGGCTGCGTGGCACATAGAGAGAAGTCAGAAACAACCAGCCATGCATCAGGTTGGAAGTTGGCATTGTGAAATTGCTCATATGAAACGAGGTGGCTCTCCGGGTTTGATCTCTCATCGGACGCAGCATACTGTCCTCGACCAGGCCCCTTCATGCCGCTGTGAATAATTTCGTGTCATCACCAGCTGCCACCACCACTATGTCCAATGCCGGCTTTGAGAGTTCAGGTTGAACTGTCGACCCGCATTTATCGGGAATAGGGCTGCCTGACCCCAATGCAACTTTCGGTCGTGCCTTGACTTTTGCTGGCTTCCGCTTCTTTTTCTTTTTCTGAGGTATCAACTCCTCAATCTCTTGGGAATGCGCACCAATCGCGTCTTCATCTTCCATGGGTCGGAAGTCTGTGGCTGACAGCTTACTCTAATCATACTCTGATTATTCAACATACATACATACATACATACATACATACAAAAACATGAGCATAAACATACACATATACATATACGTATACATATACATGTACATAGACATGTACATATACGTAGACATGTACATATACATATATTCATGAACATATATACATACATACATACATACCTACATACATACATACGTACATACGTACATACATACATGCAGACAGACATACATACATATGATATACATACCTACAGACGGACAGACAGACAGACAGGCAGACAGGCAGACATGCAGACATACATACATGCAAACATACATACATGCATGCACACATACCATGCATGCATGCATGCATGCATGCATGCATGCATCGGTATGAAAATAATTACGTATACATATATGCATATATGCAAGATATACGTATGCATCTGCATATGCATGTACATATATGTAGCGTATGCAGGCGCCTTAAGAATTGGCACAGAGGTTTCATAGGGGTTCAATCATGTTTGCGAGGATTTATGAGGGTACAGGCAAGCGCGAAACCCTGGAACCGGAGTCGGAAACCCAGCTGGAAGGGTCGATCCGGGTCAAACCCTAAGCCCTCAAACATAAAGCGTAAACCCTAATGAACCGTGCCTGGAGATCAAAAACCCCACTGTTTTCGGGATTATGCCCTATAATTAATTAAGGGGTCATGACCTGCTATTTTGTAGGGTTTGGGGATGCAGGTGAACCCTAAACCCTAAAGAAGGCCTCCGCCGTCGAAGCGGGAGGTGGACCCGGACCTTTCCTTGACAGCTGCAAGCTTGAAGGGTCCAAGGGCTTTTTTGGGGGTCCTCTGTCAGGGTCCCTACATAGGGATTCATTGAGTGTCACTGAGTTTTTGGGCTTTTTTTTGGCTTGGCTTGCGGGGCTTAGTTTAGGGTCTCTTCGGGACCCTGTAATTACCAAGACTCTCTTCTTCAACAACCGGGCCCCAAAAAGTTCAAACTTTCTAAGATAGAGCTAATAAAAAAGGCCAAAAGGTTTAAAGTTACCCCGTTCACTATCTAAGAAGATAGCAGCTGAAGAACAACGAGAAACCCTGCACGCAGGTCAGAGACTGTAATCCACGATGCCCGAGTTTCGATCCAAGATGCTTTCAGCAATTCGTCACAACCGAATGCGTCTTCTTACAGCGAGGCTTCGATTCAGCGCCGCGTGCAGGGTGGATTACGGATTCAAGGGTTGGTTTTTAGGGCTGTGCTTCGGGCTTTCAAACCCTAAATGTCCCAGTGCCTAGATTGGCACTTAAACACCGTGCAGTTTTGCACTGAGGACCTGAAACTGCTGTGGTCCTCAAGAATCAGCAGCCAAGCATCTTCCCCTTCGATGGAGGACCCTTGCCCGTGCTCTTGCCTGAGCTTCACCACAAGCACTCGGGCAGAGAGCCTTTTTCGCACCCCGCACTGCTACAGACCTCATCGTAATTCATGTTCCTTGATATCGCCAGATATCTACGAACGTCTCACGCATGCCATGAGCTTTAACTAGTGGCCCAGGAGCCATGAACCTGATGTAGATATGGGTAGTTGTCTAGATTAAAGTCGATTTGTAGGTCCCCAAAATAGTACGGCACCCTTATCAGGAGGAGCCTCCCCATGTGCATTTTGTCGAAGACCTTGTGCGGTAGCATCTAAGCCCCAAACCAGCAGCAGGCGTTGGCGTAGGAGCTGCTTCGGTCTCCGAGGATGTGTCATCTCCCTGAGCAGGGGATCGCATGACTGTGACTCTTCCATGAAGGGGCCCAACCTACTCTGTACCAACCTGATCGTTTGCAAGCTGAAGGGAGGTGAGCTCTCCACATGAAGGGCAGGACTTGGCTGGAGGTGACATAGTCAAGCATCTTGGCGTGCTTCTGGCTTGGATGGTCCGCAGATCCCTGAACCCCTAAACCCGAACAAAGCCGCAATGTCCCCAACCCTCAGAGCCCCGACGCAGCCTCATCAGTGGGCGATGGCTCTGCTACGGGCCCCTTCCTCAGCTCGAAAGTCAGGGTGTCTGCGGTTTTGGGGTTCTTGAGGTATAAGGTTGAAGTTCAGCGTTTTAGGCTTCAAGTTGAAGGTCCTTACAGAGTTGAGGGTCCAAGCTTCGGGGATTAATTGGCGCTTGGGATTTCGGGTCGACGGCTTGGGGCGTACGCCACACTGCAAACTCACGCTACCCTCAGCTTCAACATGATCAGCTAACCCCAGACCCCCAAACTCCCCCAACCCTTCGCAATCAGGATTTCGGGCTGAAGATGTGGGGTCCAGAAGTTACAATCCCTACAGTACATTCCAGAACCCTCATAGAACCCGAAACCTAGACCCTAAATCCAGAACCCTCAAACCCCCAAAACCCTAAACCCCCAAAACTCTAAATCCAGACCCTGAGCCCTAAACTGTCGAGGATCTTCCCCTTCGCCGGAGGGCCCTTGGCTTTGCCTTTGCCTGTAGCCGGGACGTCTTGAGAACTTGGACCCTATAAGCCTCACACCTGGCTTCGGGGCTTAGGGTTTGCTGTTTTGTGTTACAGAGTTCAGGGTTTAGGGTTTACATATCTTTTGTGCGGGTTCAGGGTTCTAGGATTGCGGGTTTACGGTCTTAACCTTAAGGGTCCCTTCTCTCGAGATGGCTGCAATCAAGACGCGGCTATCTGGGTTTAGGGTTTAAAGTTCAGGGCGCTGGCTGAAACTGCTGAGTGCCTGCACCATTTTGGTCTTTGGAGAAATTTCCAAGAGTCCAGGCAGAGAGCGTCCGTTTCTTATTCAACACATTGCCCGCACATGGTGCCAAAGCACCAAAACAGTGAAACGCTTGAGCCCCGAACCTGTCTGAGCCAAGGCCAAATACGGCGTCCTGAATTCTACAGTTTATGTGGCTTTCGGGTTAGGGTCTTCTTGGGTTCATGGTGTAGGGGCTGGGGCTTCAGGTTCAAGGCTCAGGATGCAGGGTTGAGCGTTCAAAGGTCTTTAGGGTAGGCCGGAAACCCCATTCCTTCGACGGAGAGACAGCCTCCAGCCGGAAGGGCGGTGCCCTCTGCCGTTGCGCCTTCGGCCGGGGACGCATCTGGCACGGCAGCTACCGCTGCCACGGCAGCCTGGTTCAGCATGCGGTTCATACATACATAATTACATACCTACATACATACATACATAAATACATACATTACATACCTACCTAAACCCTAAACCCTAAACCCCTAAACCCTAAACCCTAAACCCTAAACCTACATACATACATAGGCCTCTTCTTTCGGAGCCTCCGGCGTAGCTGCGGCTGCGGGCGGCGGGCCTGGTCCCTTCCTCCGTTCAAAGCGGCAGCACTTTCTTTTCGATTTTTGGGCCTTTTGGCTTAAGGTTTAGAGTAATTATAGGGGTTACGGTTTAGGGTACAGGGGTACAGGGGTACAGGGGTACAGGGTTCAGGGCTCGGCTTTATGGGTGTTGAGTCGAGCGGACATATTTTCGTGCGTGGGGCTGCGAAAGTTCTGGGGTTGAAGGTTTAGGATTTGGGACTTGCGAATGGGGAAGGGGGTTTGTGCATGGCTCTTTTTTCTTGTGTAGCTTCTTCGGTCCTCACGTTCTCTCAAGCCGTACACCCGTAAGCACCGGTCACTGAATGAAGGCCCAGCGTCTTGCCCTTGGCCGGAGGACCCTTCGCTTTGCCCTTACCTGCGGAGTTTGGGGCTCTGGACAAAACTTTTGGGTGTAGGGTCTTGGGGTGATGTATCTAGGGTTTAGGGTTTAGGGATACCTTATTGGAGTTTAGAAGTTAAGGCTGTGGGGTACCGCAGGTAGCGTTTAGAAATTAGGGCCATTAGGGTTTAAAGGGCAGGTTGTGTTGTACCTTATTTGCTTTAGCGCTTGGGGTTTAGAGGTTAGGATCCTCGGGCACCTAATCTAGGGTTTAGGGCTGGGGGTTTAGAGGTAAGGGTCTACTTAGTTACGGTCGTGAAGCACCATAGTTGGGGCTCCTTTCGAAAAGGATCCTACTGTTTGAGGCCGACTACTAGGGTGAGGTTTTCCGCGGCTTGGGTTAAGGGTCGTAGGCTTTGTAAGGCGCAGTTGCTTGGTGCTTGAGGCTTGGCTTGTATGTCAGGAGTTTGGCGGGCTTTTGCCAAGGCTCCGGGTTACTTGTGTTATCAGGGCTTTGATAGCTTTGACAAGGTTGTGGTGGAATATTGAAGTATCCAATACTACACAGGGACTGTACGAAATGGATACTGTCTCTAGATATATTGTAGTCTGACTACTGTAAAGGGGCTATCATAAAGAGGTTCTATTACTAAATAACTCCCCAAGGCCGCACCCTCAAGCAAGAAAAGCCTCGCCTGAAAGGTTCAACCCTGAACCCTTTAGCCATGAACCCCCTAAACCCTAAACCCTAAACCCTAAACCCCAAACCCTAAACCCTAAACCCTAAACCCTAGCAGCCCTCAGCTCAACAAACACAACGACTCAACCCAAGATCCGAAAACCCTAAAAGGACTTCAAAAGCCCAGAAGGGCCCCAAGTTCGAGCTCGAATTCCGAGTCCTAAGACCCTAGGGTTTAGGGTTTAGGGTTAGGGTTTAGGGTTTAGAACACGCCTTTAACCCTTAAAGCCCAGAAGAGCCCCAAACTCGAACTCGAACTCCAAAGTGCCTTCGCTGGCAGACGCCGGGACCTCCACAGCTACCTGGGCCCCGGTCTCGGCTGTGGCCTCGGAGGCCACCGTGGCCTCAGGAGAAAGACAGTGTTTCGGGGTTTTCGCGTTTGCAACCCGTACTATAAGTGAGACCGAGGATTCCGAAAGGCTGTCATGTAGGAGTTTGGCGATTTTGGAGATTCTTGATTTTTCGGGTACGCGTGTGGGGGGGGGGGGGGNTCGTTGGTTGCGGGTTTTCCGCGTTTCTACCCCATACTTTAAGGCGGGCCTGTTATTAGGATATGGGTTTGTTTAGGGTTTTGCGTTTGTTTTATGTTTTTTTTTTTCTGGGTGTGGTGGGGGGGGGGGGGGGGAACTGGCTCTAAGGATGCTCGTGTTTGGGGTTGTGGGGATACTGTCAGGCTTAAGGCTTGAGGCTCAGGAGTTTCTGTGTTTCCAAGGCAGGCCCTAAACCCTAAACCCTAAACTAAAACCTAAAACCTAAACCCTAAACCCTAAACCCTAAACTAAACCCTAAACCCTCAATCCTAAGGGTTTAGCGTTCAAGCCGAATGGCTTTAATTTTGTGTTTTGGGGAGGCACCTAAGGCCTAAGGAATCGGGGCCTGGATATAGGTTTAGGGATTAGGGGCTTTGGGAGGCTTACAGGATTAGGCTTTAGGAAGTCAGGGGGTGCTTCGTCAAGCCCGAAACTCTCGACCTCCTAAAAATTCAAAGAAAGGCCCTCAACCCCAAAATCTCTGAACTCTTAACGGCGCTAACACCCATAGCCTTCAACCCCACCCGAACCCGATCTCCTAGAACGAGCCCCCACCGCACCGACAAACCCCAAAGCGCTAGAATGAACCCAAAACCTTAACTAGGTGGGGCTTTTAAAGCCTTTGAAAAAAATAGTAAATAAGATCCTCTTAAGCCCAAGAAGGGAAGATATAAAACGTCCCAAAGCCCTACCTAGTTAACCTAAACCACTACAGTAGAAGCCAAAAAGTTGGAAACCCAATAGCCTCAATCCTTAAGAGTAATGTATAGGGAATCCCAGCACTATTTGGCCTTAATCCGGTTTCCAACTTTAGGGGGATTGCTGTAAGTCTCCAAACTCTGAACCCAAAAGACAATCTCAAACCCCATCCTCCGCTTCAAGCAGCAACAACAACAAGGAAGCCGAAACCCTTTTTCTAACATCCCTCAAATCCTTAGACTCTTTTTGGTGAGATTTCCCCCAAACCCAACCCTCACATTCTGTACCGAAGATTCTGCACAGCTTCCCGAGCAGGGTGCCCTAAACCCCTTATGAACCCTAAACGCTGAACCCAAAACCCAAAGCCCTAAACCCTGAACCCTGAGCCCTAAACTACAAACTTCCTAAACCCCGAAACCCCTAAACCCCTGCCTCTGCTGGTGGAGTTTGTGGCTCAGGTTCCGCCGCTGCAGGGGGCGGTCCCGGACCTTTCCTCGAATGCGGGGCAAAGCTCGCTCGCTTAAACCATGAACTCCTGAAAGGCACTTTGTTTAAAGGCCTTTCTCCGGTCAAAGACGTTGCGCTTTAGGGCCGGGGATTTGCGGTGTTTTGAGTGGTTTCCTGATTTTGTGGTTGGATGCTGAAACTATTCTGTCATGTTTGAAGGCTCAGGGATTAAAGAGGGACGAGCGTAGGGTTCCGGTGTTGTGGGGATTGTGGCTCGAGGCTTAAAGTTGAATGATTTCGGGGCCTTGAGGCTACTGGCATGTGATTCTTTTAGGCGTGCTTCACATAAAATCCTAAACGCTCAACCCTAAACCCAAACTGCTTCTGCTTCTGCTCGAGGATCGAGGCGTGGCTTGGTTGCAAAAAAGCCGATCGCATGTTTAGGGTTTTTTTGGTGAGTTGCATGGCCACAGCCACCGGCCGAGACTTCAGCGGATTTGTGGGGGCCGTCATGCTATGACCACAAACAGTACAGATGACCGTGCCAGTGCAGGGAAGTACGTAGCACATCTCAAGTTGGAGGCATCCAAGCGCAGACTTACACACATTGCACACGCTATACGTTTAGACCTCATAGACCTTATAGGGTTCGGGTTTCGGATTCTGGGGCTTTTAGTTTTAGGCCCTAAGCTGCTACCTGCACCATGAATCCTAAACTCTCCGCCGTCTCGAGCTCGGAATCACTTGCAAAGTCGAACCAACTGGGAGCCTTAGACTTAGGAGCGAGCGTCTTGCCCTTGAGCGGAGGGCCCTTGGCTTTTCCCTTGCCTGCGAGCGTCAGTCTTGGGCACCGACTCACTCCAACCCAAACAGCAAATCCCAAATCCAAAACCCTGAAGCCTAAACCCGTAGCCCTAAACCCTTAACCGCCTTAACCTGAAACCCTAGCACCCCAATCCAGAGTCGGATTCATTTGCGTCTTGTTGCAGGAGCCAAACAAAGCAGGCCCCAGCCGAGCCGAAATCTGAACTCTAACCTGATTCGAAAGAGGCGATGGAGTCTAACCCCTACCTGAACCCCAAATAACCTTTAAAAGGGGTCTATATGGGTTACTATAAGGGATCTATAAGGGGTACTATAAGGGTTACTATAAGGGGTCTATAAGGGGTCTATAAGGGTCTTAACCCCAAATAACCTACCGTTTTAAGGACTTTTACAAAGAAATCATACCAGGGAACCCTAAAAAGGTAGGTTATTTTGGGGTCTAGGTAAACTCCCAAACTCCGAACCCTAAAGCCTAAACCCTAAGCCCGCAACCCTCTGGGCTGGGGTGGTTTAAGGCTCAGGGGCTTTGTGGTTTATGGTTTAGGGCTTATAGGGTTTAGGGTTTATAGGGTTTAGGGTTTATGGCTTAGGGCTTATAGGGTTTATAGGGTTTAGGGTTTAGGGTTTATAGGTTTTAGGGTTTAGCCTCAACGATTTCAGCTCTCAGCCCTCCTGGGCTAATGTAGGATCCGTAATGAATTGAATGGGATTGAGCTGGGTTTGGGGCTCCTCTGTCAGCACATTTGTTATAAGAAACCCTAAGGTATGATTGAGTAGGATTAAACAGGGTTTTGGGCTCCTGAGTGTAGAAATATGATATAATAAGGAGCCCTCAGGAATAATGTCGGTAATTTTTTCCTTCCCTAAACCCCAAACCCTAAACCCCAAAACCCCTGAACCCTAAAACCCCTAAACCCCTAAACCCCTAAACACCTAAACCCCTAAACCCCTAAACCCAAACCCTAAACCCCTGAACCCCTGAACCCTAAACCCTAAACCCCTAAACCCTAAACCCCTGAACCCCTAAACCCTAAAACCCCTAAACCCCTAAACCCCTAAACCCCTAAACACCAAACCCTAAACCCTTAAACCCCTAAACCCCTAAACCCGTAAACCCCTAAACCCTAAACCCCTAAACCCTAAACCCCTAAACCCCTAAACCCTAAACCCTATTTAAGCCTCTATATTGGCCTTACTGACCCAGTCTCGCTCCGACCCTTCCTCCACCGTTGCATGCAACACCGCCCTCGACCCCAAAGCCAAAACGAATCTTACACCCTAAAAGGTTTGGGGTTTAGGGAAACCCCTAAACCCCAGAACCCTGAAAAAACCTGGACCCTAAACCCGAAACCTCATGCATTAAAGACCCTACCAGTAGCTTGTACCTTAGATTCTTGGGCTTAGATTCTACACGTCACTTCCCGAGGCATACACCCGAACCCCGACCTGCCCCATCAATTAATACAGGTGCCTTAAAATTCGGAATGAGGTTTTGGTGTACACTCGACTATACTCATAAAACGGACCAAAAAAGGATACCGTTGCTAATCTGTGCTACCCCTTTATTCTGCCCTAAACCCAAGACGGTAAAACTAAAACCTTATACCCTAAATCCTGAACCCTATAAACCCTAAACCCTAAAAAACCCAAACCATAAACCCTAACTCTAAACTCTGAGCCATTCCTTATGTGGAGGGCCTGTCGCAGCAGGGGCTGCAGCCTCGGCCGCTTCTGCCACTGCAGCGCCATCAGCTGCAGCTGCCTCAGGCGCTGCGGCCTTGCCCCGGTGACTTCCATAATTTTGTTATTATTAGGGTTTTTGGTTTTTTTGAACGCCTTTTTCCACCTTGGTGTAGGGTTTAGGTTATCAATACTGTTGATAGTAAAACATAACATTGGATAAGTGAAACGGAGACCCTAAATCCAAACCCTAAACTCTAAAACCCTAAAAAAGCTCAACCTCCTTGTAAGAATCGTAAAGAAGCGTCATTGTAACCCTCCCTATCAACACCCCGCTAACCTCCAATACCCAAAAACTCTCAAGTTATCAGAACCCCAAGATTGGCAGCTCAACCTTCTTGTAAGAACCGTAAAGAAGCCTCATTGTAACCCTCATGATAGAGCCCTTAAGGACCCTCAGTTGCTGAGTTCATAAGCCCCAAAAAGTTTACACTTTCAGTTTTATAGTGGGTACTAATATCCCAAAAAGTGTAGTGTATCCACTCAGCTACTATTTCCGAAGACTCGCGGCCCCTGAGAGTAGGCCCGGGCCGAGGCTTCAGAGTTAAAGGAAACCATAAGCCCTCAGCCGACCCTAAACCCTAAAGCCCTCAATCCCAAACCCTATTCCGGACCCATGGAATGCTACATACACTGAGAAGCCCAAACCCTAAACCCTAAACCCCACTGCGCGGCCCTTGGCGACCTCCTCCACAGCCGGGGCTTCAGGTGCAGGCTCTGCAGCTGCTGTCGGGGGAGGCCCGGGACCCTTCCTGGGCTTTTGGGCTTTGCCTTAAGGCTTTTTAAGGGGTTTAGGGTTTAAGGTTTAGGGTTTAGGGTTTAAGGTTTAGGGTTTAGGGTTTAGGGTTTAGTAAATCTGTACGGTTTAGCGCTTTGGGGTTGGGGAAAAATGCGGGTTTATTGGGTTTAGGACCAAGGATTCAAAAAAGCGCTTGAGGACTTTCGGGTTTTCGAGCTTGAAGTTTTTGAGACTTTCGAGCTGAAGAGCTTCAGGCCATACGAAACCCTAATGGTTTGGGGTTCTCGTTGGGTTTGGGTTTGCTCTAAGCCACAAAAAGGCAAGGGGAGATGCAGTAGAACATAAACTGTCATTGTTGCCGTAGCTTCAGACAAGTTCATGAAGAGGAACGCAGCAATGCCCTGTATCTCCTGAACCCAAACCCTAATCCCTAAGCCTAAGCCCCAACCCTGAAACCTAAACCCTAACCTGAGGCAAGCAGCTTGCCCTTTGCCGGAGGGCCCTTTGCCTTGCCTTTGCCTGCGACAACCGAATGTTTGTGATCGCATGGTTTAGCTGCGCGGTGTGGGAAGGCCCTGACCGTCTGGAACAAAGCTGTCCCAAAAGCCCAAATCCTGAAAACCTCGAAATACCCTAAACCCTAAACTCCTAAACCCCCAACCCTAAACCTCGAAAGTCCGACCCAAATTCCAAATAAAATCCAACTACACAAAGGTCCTTGAGATCTGAAACCTTCACCCCAGGCTCGCGGTTTACTTCGAATTCCCGCCGTTACAAGGGGTGGTGGCTTTAGGCTTGGGGTTCAGGGTTTGGGATGAAGGTTTGCCCTAATGCGAGGGCCTTCATAATCAGTGTTGGGCTCCTTCGTAGTGTAGTTATACTACGGATCCGTAAGGAACAATATTGGTAATTATGCAGGTGCTGTTTGTATTGTTGAAAACTGAAAGAATTCAGGTCGGGTTTTTGGGTTCGCCAAACTGGCCTCTGCTTGTCAACATCAATACTCCTCGCATCAGTCTTTTTTTTGGGGGGGGGGCACCTGGATTCACGGGATCCCCCCCTAGTACCACCATGGCCGCGCAGAGCTTAGGCCCATGGTTTAGCGACTTTCCGGGTCAAAATGTTGTGGCCTGGTTTGGGGGGGGCCTAGTCTTTCTGCAAATCCCGCATCTTCCAGCAAAGCCCTGATCATCTGACGCCTTAAACCTCGTAGCGACCCTTCGGGGGGGTAGGGGGCAGGGGGGTCGGGGACTATACTTCCTTAAATAGGCCTTATTAGGTCCTTATTATGGGCATTAAGGCCCCCTACACCCCCGCCGGTCCCTATGAAAAACCGAAACCCCACATCCAAAACCCCCATAAACCAACAACCAAAAAAAACGCCCCAAACCCTCCAGGAACCGAAAGGCCCTCCAGCAAGACCCTGAAACGCATGAAGCTACCATAGGCCCCAAAGTAGTTCCTTTTTGGGGGTTCATATTTAGAATTCTGTAAGGGAATCCCAAAAAGGAACTACTTTGGGGCCTATGGGTAAAGCCCTGAACCCCTTTCAGTTCCGAAAGGCCCCCAGGGAAATAGAAAGGGATCATAATCTCAGAGCAGTTTTTTGGGGGGCTGCATAATACTAAAAACAATGTATAATCAAGAATCCTAAAGACTGGCATCAGTAATAAAACTTGGAAACCCTAAAGCACAGTAATTATTGACTTAACTTGATGGCGGAAGTCCGAACAAGGAACAGTTTTGGCCACTATTCCGATCCCTATCTTAGGCCTTACCTGGAAGGAATGGCACACCATAAACGGTTTATGCCATAAACCCCTAAACCCTAAACCCTAAACCCTAAAACCCTAAACCCTAAACCCTAAAACCCTAAACCCCTAAACCCAAAACCCCTAAACCCTAAACCCTAAACCCCTAAACCCTAAACCCTGTACCAGTGGATGAGCCTGCAGCTGGAGTTGCACTCGCCTCAGGGTTGGCCTCGGCTGAAACCGCCTCAGGCGTGGAAGCCTCAGGGAACGGCAAGGTTCTGATTGGAGCTTTAGAAGTGGTCTTCTGGAGCCTTAAATCCTGACGGTTGAAGGTGTAGGGTTTAGGATTTAGGGTTTAGGGCTCTAGTGCATCTCCGGTTGTGGCCTTAGGAAAAAGAAGGTGCAGGGTTATAGTGTATGAAAGTCAAACTCTCTGAAGCCTCCAATAGCTCTCCACCCTTATACGTGAGCTTTCGCACTACAAGCCCAGTTCGTTGCGGAGTGTGTTCCTGCGTTTTGAAGTCACCTCCTATGGGTAACCGGGGGACGTCTGAAGCCCTGAATCAGGTCTTAAACCACCAAAGCCATGCCGATATGTTGCTGAAGCCCAACACTCAAAGTTAAACGTTCTGATACAAAACATGAAATTGAAAAATACGTGTGTATGTATATATATATATATATATACATATGTGTGTGTAGGGGCCTCAACTCATGAAACTAGCGTGTTGGCGTGTACATTACAGTAATAATTGAGAAGGGACTACAAGGGATACTACGAGTAAACATTCCCAGCCCTTATATTACCCTCTGACCTTCGACCAACGTGTGGTGCAACATGCTGCCACCAAGACAACCTGCTGAGAAGCCGATAGTATAGAGCCTTAATAATCAGAGTAGGGTTTTGGGGCCCATTATACGGTAATTACAGTAAGGAACCCCCAGAATAGTATTGGCAATTATTTCAGCCCCTTTAGTAAGCCTAGGCGGGTCTCGGATAATGCTGGATGCAGAACAACACAACCGGCAAATCTGGCCCCTCATGCCCGACCGCCCCTCCAGGCCCCGAAACGGGTTTAGGGTTTCGGAGTTTAGGGTTTGGGGGTTTAAGGTTTAGGGTTTCGGGTTTAGGGTTCAGGGTTTAGGGTTTGGCGGCACAGGGCTCGCCTTTTGGTGAGAGTTTAAGCTTAAAGGCCGGGATTTACAAGGCCACAAGCCAAGACCCGAGAGGAAACCAAGAGCCTCAGCCAGACCCTGAGCTGAAATTTAGATATGACGGATTCTCATGTTGATGAAAAGGATCCCAACGATACCTCCATCTCCGACCCCAAACAATGCACATCCACCCCTAAACCCCAAGCCCGAAACTCACTAACTGAACCCCGAAACCGTAAACCCCAAACATAAACTCTTTAGGGAGCTCCTCTCCCCCCAATCCCTAGAAAGTCATACAACCTTCAATCCAGAGGACTACAACCCTGCCAACCGAAAGCAAAAAAAACATCCAAGCATGACTCCTCCGGCCTCCTCCACTGTGGGAACCTCGGCGGCTGGCTCTGCTGCAGCAGGAGGCGCGCCGGGCCCCTTCCTTGGACAGACTTTTGGTGGTTTTGGGTGCTCTGGGGGCTTAAGGTTTATGGCTTTGGGGCTGAAAGCTAATGGGCTTCAGGGGTGAGGCTTTACAGTGTAGTGCTTGGGGGGTGTAGCACTTAAGGCATGTGGGTTTGGGGATTAGGGTGGTTTCCGCGGTTTTTTTAAAGTGTATCGGACTTTTGGTTAACCCGCCAACCCGCCCAACTGGGCGTACACTCCAAAAAGCTCCCTCTCAGAATCACTCCCCATCAAGTCAGTGATTCCTCGTTTACGTCCCATCTTCCCTCCGACCGTGCCCTTCACCTCGCGGTACCTCTTCTCCATAATCGTCACACGGATTTCGGTACCGCGGCGGCGGTCGTCCCTAATGGTGACGTCGTCGGCTTGCGGTGTGCCAGATTCCAAGATCACGAAGTGGATCTTCCGGAAGGAAAGCTTCAAGACCAGCGGTATTCGGCGCTGTAGAGGCATTGGTCTGGATCATCATGAAGACGTCGTTTCTCGCCGTTAGGGCAGTCAGCTCCGGGGGGAGTCAGCCACCGAAGCTGTGCAGCCTGCAACTGTCGCCTGGAGTTTCCCACGTCCAGCTCAAGGAGCCGTCGGAAAAAACTCCGAGGCAACGTGACCGTCCTTGCGCAGTCGGACAGCTCCAGTAGAACAGCCGACTCAAGCATCGTCCTCTCTCTTCTTCCCGTGGGATCCGACCACGAGCTAAAGGAGCGTGGGAAGCAGCGAACAGGCATCATCACATAAAGCATGAGCGAACGCTCGAGCCCACGATTTCCGAAGATAGCGCCAGTTCCAGCATTTTGGCTATTCGAGTCCGACAAAAATCAACATTACCGGCATAACAATCAAACGGGCATAAGCGACACTCGGCAGTCCAGGCGATGTTGCTGCTGTTCATCGTGAGGAGCATCGGCGGGCCTGCAAGACCACTCGCTACGACTGCTGCACGACAGCAGCGCCTGGGCTGCCACCCCACCAAGGCATCGCTGCTCAGCAGGCGAGCAATTCGTCTGCGACATATTGAAGGAGTCCAGTACACCGGCCACTCACAATGCATTGAGAACCGCGCAGCGGCCACAAGTCCAGATCCCTGTACAATTTCATGCTGGAACGGGCTTGTGCAAACTCGAGATAGGAAGAAAAGCACCGCATCCGAGCAACGGGCGGTCGCTGCTTGCCCCGGAGCCGTCTTTTCTGAGGCGGCAATGCCTGTACTGCACCACGAGACAACACTATAGGACGACAGATGCGAGAACAGTCGATGGGTCGTGTAAACTCCACGCGCTCATTCATGCAGCACCTGCCTCCGCTGCATCCGGGGCTGCTCGCTTTTTTTGTCGACCCGACCCGACGTCACAGCGATTGTCACTCACATGACAAGCCAGACTCCGAGCCTTTTGCAAGAACCAGACCGCAATGTTGCATTTCTCTTCGCGGCTGAAAACAGGACTACGAATAGTTTTCAATACCTTACTTCGTCTTCCACGTGCACATGCACTTCGATACATGTACACCCATAGAAGCGGACATTTCACACACGCGTACACACCCACCCACACACACACACATATATATATATATATATATATATATATGGCTGTGTGTGTACATATATATATATATATGTATATACACTCAAGCGTCACAAGAGGCTACATGTGCACGCCCCCTTGTACCGGAGTCCCTTACTGCGTCAGGACCGAGGCCGAAGAAGGACGCAGTCTTCCACACGCACAGCACATCGGGCTCTCAATGCTACTGCATGGCCACCGACTGCACCGTCCCTACCGCATAGGCGCATCTTCTCGTTCTATGCTGAGGGAAACACCAGCACACATTAGACTGCCGAAGCTACGGCCTCGTCGCAGAACGTGTAAACGTCGGCATCGCTATTTTCCTCAATCGACGGCACACGTGCCAATTCCGCCGTTCTTGAGGTTGAAGGTACCGAAAGCTGGCCTCCTTCATCATAGTCCTGTCTGTGGGAGCCTGCACTTGTCACACATTTCATGAGACCGGAAGCCCTGATGCCGCACCGAAAGACCGACACGATGGCACCCCCGGCCTCCGTTGGCGTGTATCCAGCTTCGATCAGAATAGTTGGAAACTCCTAAGACTTCCGTTGAACATCACGAACATACGCATGCCGTACATGCGTGTACACATTCAGACAGCACAGACGTGCTGCATACTCGTGCAGGCCGGTATAAGCAGAAGCACATGGACACAGACGTAAGAAACCCGAGCCCCGAGCCGGACTGCTGTCCTTAACGGCCTGCCATGTCATCTCGATCAAATCGGTATACCGCAATGTGACGATGCATTCAACGGAGCAGTCGAGCTATGCACATAAAAAAGACTAAGCACGTAGCAGAACGAGTCCGGCGCGAAGTAGCCGAACATACGTACACGAACCGTTTCGGAGCCACCCAACCTACACCGGACGCGACCACCCAGACCACAGCCTCTGTAGCCGTCAGCGATTCCAGGTCCTCAGAATCGCAGTGCCACGCGTCAACTACGTTCAGAGGGTTAGGATCCGTGACATCGTCACCAGTGGGACCAGCCCTGCTACGACACGTGGCAGTGTCACTACGGAGGAGGCTTCCAAACGTCACCCTTCATCCTGTTATGCCGCTCAATCACAGATACAAGACACGCACGCGCAGACACAGCTCCTGCAATCATATATACACACAAACACAAACACACGCACAAGTGTACACCACACAAACCCACACACACACACACGTACACGCTCACCACATTGGCCACAGAGGCATGCACCCACTCGGAAGCACGTATACACATATCATTAAAAACTAGGACAAGTGACATGGAGCATAGCCACGCATCAGCCTACGCACCTATCCTGCACGTGCGCAGACACTTAGATGGATTCCGAGCGCACGACAGCAACGTCTCGCTCGTGAGCGTTAGAGGCCACCTCCGTGCGACGTTCACAAGCAATACGCAGTCACTGCAAGAGAACACCGCAGTCACAGCCTCCGTCGCAGTCAACACTCCTGCATCCTTACTGCAGCTGAGTCCAGAAGGAGTTCACCGACCGCAGATATATACACCGGTACGCGTACACACATGCACACCCAACGGGGGGCTCAGCAGTCTAGACGTACCCGCATACACACGCATGCATACACATGCAGACTCACGCATATCAATTCAGGAACACTCACATACACATACGCACGATGCCCAGACGTACACACTCCAAGTACATGCTCATCTACATGGGCACGAGCTACACCTGCGCACGCGCGACGCACATACGACGAGGACAGGCTCGCACATCCGTGCGCGCGTGCACACAGACAAAGGGATAACATACGCACGCGACTGCACACCTCCGCAGAACTACACCCACAGACTGACAGTATGTCCGCTGGAAGCGACATCTCCTATTGAGCATGCTATGACACACACGTCCGAGCGTTTGCACCCGTAGTTCCCGATCGCATTGTATCTCCCGGCTTCCGTGGTTTAGGGTTCAGAGTATGGGATGTTGGGGCCTTAGAGGCCTTAGAGGCGAGTGAGTCCCGATTTTGTTAGGTCATTTGGGGCTGAAGGCTTAGGGCTACAGGGTTAAGGCTTAGGTTGAGATTGTGCGTAAATCCTTCTCGGAGGCATTGAACACTGAGCATATGAGAAACAGACCTTGCAGTAGGCTTTACCATCGCGTATGAGTTGATGCACAAGTCTAAATCTGCACTTGTGACATTTCCGCGAAAACTCGTTCTTACAGCATATGTCCTTAAACCCTAAGCCCTGAACCTCCACCAAGCTTTGTTCCGACCTGTCTGTACAGGTAGAAACCCCGAAATCCGAACGTGAAAGCCCACACACCCAAAATCCTCAACCAGACACCCTGAGAGGAATCCTTATGGATCTTGGGAAACTCTTTCCAACGAGACAAAACAAGGCAAGCAGCTTAAACCCTGAACCCCAGACCACAAGACCCTAAACTCCCTACACCCTAAACGCTAAACCCCTCAAGGAACCCTTATAGATCCCTACTGTTGATGGACAAAATCCTGCATGACCTTAAGTACCCTAAACTATGGGAATTATGGTATATTCATATAATGGGTAATGCAGGATTTTGTCCATCAACCGTATTATGGTAACTCAAACTACATTCCTTCTTGAACCACAGAACCGCCGAGCAGCTTCCCCTTGCCCGGAGGACCTTTGGCCTTGGCTTTGCCTTTGGGGTTTAGGGGTTTAGGGTTTAGGGTTTAGGAATTTAGGGTTTAGGGTTTAGGGTTCAGGGTTCAGGGTTCAGGGTTTGGGGCTTTTTGGGGTTTAGGGTGTAGGGGTCTGCAGTTTAGGGGTTGCCGCTGGAGCCTCGGCCAGAATCTCCACCAGCGGGGTCTACCCTGAAACCCTGAGCTGCCATAACCTACGCCAAGCCCCTGGGCCCCTTTAGCCCTCCGGGTTTAGGGTTTAGGGTTTAGGGTTTAGCCTTGAACTCCCTACTACACCTTAAACCAATGCATCCGACATCCTCCAAACCCCAGCCCCCGTAAACCACAAACTTAAACCAGTAAACACCAAAAAATCCAAATCCTCACCTGTTGGATTTCTTCTTGCGCCTGCGGCCGGGGGAGCCGCGCCCTCCGCAGCTGCGGGCTCAGCCGCAGCGGCTTCTGGGGCAGCAGCAGGGGCCTCGAAAGTAGTGGCAGATGTTCATGATTTTTTTGTGGATTCTATCTCCGAAGTTCTACTGGCTTTCTACTGATTCTACAGGGTTTATAAGGCTTCTATAGGCAGAAGGGTGTCTACAGGGCCTATATTTTCAGGATTGCAGAACTTCGTATTGCAGAAACGGTTCGTACTTAGGGTTCTCGTTTGCTTGTGCGAGTAACTTACCTTTGGTTAGTAGAAAATGGAGGAATGGGTAGAATTATAACTACTATTACTACCATTCCTCCATTCCCTACTAACCAAAGGTAAGGTAACTTTGAACCTCCGACCCCTCGAACTTCTAGCCCAGGGCTCCTCAAGGGAGCAAGAAACAGCCCACAAGAGTGAGCAGCTCTCATCGGGAAGCCTGATGGTAAAGACCCGTGGCTTCCCCGAGCCAAAGCGCGAGAGAGAGAGAGAGGGAGGGTTTAGGGTTTAGGCTTTAGGCTTTAGGGTTTAGGGTTTAGGCTTTAGGGTTTGGGGTTTAGGGTTTAGGCTTTAGGGTTTAGGGTTTAGGGCAAAAAAAGAGAGAGATGGAGATTTTGAGCTTCTGTTGTGTGGCTATAGGGCTCTGGGGATCTAAGGTTTTCGGGCTTAGGGTGGTGGGGGGTTTAGGGTTTAGGGTTTAGGGAAGCATCCTTAAGCAAAGCTGTTTAAAAAAGAGACGCTCGGAACCCGAATCGCTAAAACTCTAAACCCTAAACCCTGTACCCCCAAACCACATTCGAACTCTACCGACTCGTGAAGCCCTACAGAACCCCCACGGCCCTACGGCCCCAACAGTGGCGGAAACCTCGGCGGATGTCTCGGCAGCGGGGGCCGCAGCTGCTGCGGGGCCTTTCCTTGGCGTTTTTATTTTGGTTTGTTGGGGCAGAGAGTTTAGAATTTGGGGTATACGGGTTCTGGTTCAGGATTAGCGTTTATAGGGCTTGCGGGGTTTGGGGGCTTGGTGGAGTTGGGGGAAGTTCAAAGGTGCCAGGTTGAGGGTTGAGGATTCGCGTTCGGGGGTTTGGGAATTAAAAATTTGAGGTACAAGCTCGGTTGAGGATTCAGGACTAACCCTATCCTTCCGAGGACCTCATAGATATGGCCCTAGACCCCTTAAGGACCCAATAATAAGGTCCCTGGGAGGCATAGGGTAAGGCTTGGGGTTCAGGTTTCTGCAGACTTCCCGGGTTGAGGGCTTGGGGTTCCAGGAAATAGGGCCTCAGTAGTTCGACCCGAAGGTTTTGGGGCCTAAGTTGCAATAACCCTAAAACCCGAAACCCTGAAGAAAAGCTCGACACTCTCAGGGCAGCCGATTTACACCCAAAATTATTTTTTGGGTTTGTCGCGTCTGGTCGTCTTAGGTTCTGGGCTGGGCTGGCCTTGACGAAAGAACAGAATGCTTCTCCGACCCAAAGGAAGGACTCTAAAGCGCTGGGAAGATTGAAACACAGCTTGAAAACCTTCTGGGGATGAAAGGCTACTGTATACATGAAGGCCTCAATCGACTGTAGTCAAAACCCCGACATTCAAGCCTTCAAGCCCCCGAACCGTGTCTATGCATCCCAGGTTCTTGCCCTTGCCAGGGGGAGGCAACTTCCCTTTCCCCTTGCCTGGTAGGATCGGCACAGTGGTGATATTGAACCCGATTCCCAAATCCCTCGAGAAATCGAGAAATGGCCTTGGGCTGTATAGTCCAGATATCATCACGGATAGCATGGTCATGAGGAGAGACACGGCCGCACCGAACCCTCCCTGACCCTGCTGGGTTTAGAGGCGGACAAACTCCAGGTTTAGGGGTTTAGGGTGCAGGGCTCTAGCCACTCTAGCCTGAGCCAAGCAGAATACTCTGCCGTTGGTCCGGAGCCCACCAGCACCTTTGCATAAGCCCAGCGATGTTTCCCACGCAACCGGAAGTTGAGGCAGAAGTAAACCCTTTTTGGGCTAATGATGAAAGACCTTGATAAATAGACTAGGTTTTGTGGTATTTTGCAATACATTTACAGAAAAGAACCCTCAAGAGTAGTGTTACTACTTCTGCAGATTCTAGACTACATGAAAGCAATACGCCCTGCGACTATTCTCCCGCCTAGGCAACCAACTCAGGAAATATCCTTCAAGGAAGCACACACTCAACTCCGAAAGGCCTCTTAAAAGCGGGCTCAAACAAAGAATACTGAATGCATCATCATACCAAGAAGGCGACGAAGCAGAAGCGAGCAGGAGCAACACAAGCTGCAGCAGTGATCCAAGCCAAAGCCGTAATGTACTGTGAAGGCCTTATACTAATTAGCATCGGGCTCTGGGGTAAAATACAGCACACTTACACTATAAGGAACTTTAAGGACTACTATTGCTGAGTATTACAGAAAGCCCCTGTATTCATTAGACGCTTCTTCGAAGCCCTTGTGCGCCTGCAGGCGCAGCAGCTGGAGCGCCTCCGGCACCTCCGGGTGCAGGAGGCGCCTGGCCCTCTGCTGCCGCCTTCTCGGCCTGAGAAGCTCAGGGAAGCCAAGTCACGTCCTAAACCCCCCAACCCTAAACCGTAATCCCCATAATCCCTAAACGTTTAGGGTTTAGAGTTTGCTTTCCTTAAAACCTCAGTTGACCGCGCTGAGAGGCGGCAGCTTGAGCATCTCGCAGGCGCTGCGAGAACCGGCGACCTCGGCGTTCTTGGGACTCGCGGGAGTTGGGGTTTAGGGTTTAGGGTTTAGGGTTTAGGGTTTAGGGTCTAGGGTTTAGGGTTTCGGGTTTAGGGTTTAGGGTTCAGGCTTAGAGCTTGTTAGGCTTCAGGCTTTGGGGGGTTGGGCTCTGGAAAAAAGGGCCTGTCAGGACTTCATACAGGTTTGCCAGATCTGTGTGGGGGCTCCACAGGGGTGTCATACAGGTTTCATGCGAATTCTAGACTAAACCCTACACCCTAAACCCTAAACCCCTAAACCCCTAAACCCTAAACCCTAAACCCCTAAACCCCTAAACCCCTAAACCCCTAAACCCCTAAACCCCTAAACCCCTAAACCCTAAACCCCTAAACTAAAGGCTGGGGCCAGGGATTCTTAGGAACATTGGGATCGTATCATCTTCGCCTTTATTGGGGGTTGAAGGCTTGCGTTTAGGGTTTCGGGTGTTGGAGCAAGGTTGAGCTTCTCAGAACTTAATTAAGATGTTTTGGGGTTCTTAACGTGTTCGGGTTGGGGAGTTAGGGCTTTTATAAGGGCTTTTGAGGCTTAGGAACCCAACAGCCATCATCATCTTCTCCTCCATCGCAGGCTCACAAAACTCGAAGCTCTAAACCAAAAACCTCAAGTCCCTCCCCAAATTCTCTATAAGCCCTTGCAAAACCCCACAAACCCCTAACAGCCTAAGCCCCTAAACCCTAAACCCGAAACCCAAAACCCCGGTAGCCTAAGCCCCGGGCGGCGCTTCGCCCCTGCCTTCTTCTTGGTGACCTTGGACTTGGCATCGAACTCCTGAGCAAGCAAAGGCACCGTCTTTGGGTGTGTCTTCGAAATTCATAGGACTTTGCCGTGTTCTCTGCTATAACCAACCCTAAGCCCTAGCCCTAAACTCAGCATCCCCTTAATAATGAGGCTAACCTCAACAGAAGACCCTCAACTCCTTCTGATTTTGTTAGTTCAGTCCTTGAACTGCCACAAGATCTGAAGGTCGTCCTGGCTGTGTTTTGGGGTTCCATAAGAAGTTTATGTTGGGCTTTCATGGGGTTCACATAGGGTTTATGAGACGTTTTTTTTTCGGCTTCTTATGGGGGTTTGGGGTTGAGGGAAGCTGCCGACTTCACCATGTCTTCTCTCTGACTGTGGCGTCTGCCGGAATTCCTAATAACGGTTCCTGGCGTCTCCTGTCCAGGCTCCTGCATGAAACGAGTCCAACCGGACGCAACTGAGAAGTTGCAGCCGCTGGGCCTCCCCACTGACCTCGCCTCGCATGCTTCGTGGAGCANAACGGTTCCTGGCGTCTCCTGTCCAGGCTCCTGCATGAAACGAGTCCAACCGGACGCAACTGAGAAGTTGCAGCCGCTGGGCCTCCCCACTGACCTCGCCTCGCATGCTTCGTGGAGCACAGAGGTTCTGTACAAGCTAGGCCCTTCGCAAGAGGCCCTGTACAAGAGAGGCTTCTGCCAGGCTGTCATCGTAGCTGAGCAGCCCTATGCTGGCAGAAGCGAAAACTTAAGAGTTGATCACTTGCCCTGCTGCATCATCATGGACCGCTTCTTCTGAGTCTTTTGCATCTGCGTCTCCTGAAGCACCAAAGGTCAAATACACACAGAAAGATGCAACATCTTGAGGGCCGCTGGCGTCCTCATCACCATTGGGCTTCCAGAGCCCTCGGTGCAGGACTTCTGCCGCTGCATCATGAACCTCGAGTTGGCAGATCCGACCACTTCCGATGTCTTGCCGGAGATCTTACTTCAGGATTCAAGCGGTTCAATGTTTGGCGACGACTGTCTTAGTGACGGAAGTTTTCACTGCGAAGGCGGAGGCCAATGACCCTACTCCGCTGCGAACAAAGAACCTTCTCCCAGCCGTGGAAGCGGCCGCGCTGGCTGAGCGTGCCGACAGCGTTTGGAAAAGCATGATGGACCTTGCTTATTTTGCACACTTGGACTGAGGCAACCTGACACGTTAGCAGCAAGCGAGAACGGGCTGCAGGGGCAGAAAAGGACCTAACCACGCAAGGCCTTCACGCTCACTGGGCATGGACTTGTGTTTAGGCAGTTGGACTGCTGCAACCTGGCACAAAGTTGCTGGACCATGTTTTTGCTAAGCATTCGAACTGCTGCCGCTGACGCGACACAAGATCTCGCTTTTCGGAACTGCACGCAATTGTTGGCGACATTGGTACCCACGGTCAAGTCCCAGATCATCTGAGTTGCATCGTGGAAGAGCATCTCGTTCCAGCGGTGCTTTCCTGCAACTCTTCCGAATGACATCTTCCAAAACCATGAACAGCTACTCTGATCTGAGGTGCCCAAACCCGCCTCCCAGAACCATGGCCATCACGTTGTGAAGAACAGGCCAGGTGCGGCCCGGATCCTGTGCCAGGAACTCGTTCCAAGGCAAGCCTGGGCTGTAATATCTTTCGGAGTTAGGTTTTAAGGTTTAGGGTTTGGGGTAACATCGGGGCAGTGTCGGTTGGGATAGGGTGTTGCGATAAGCTACAGTTTAATGATAACAAGGAAAGCCGAAGAATAATGTTGGTAATCAGGGCTTCCTTCCACATTTGCCACGGTGATAAAGGAGTTGTAGTATGAGGAATCTGCGCTTGAGGTTTCAGGGTTTCGGGTTTAGGGTTTTGGGCTTAGAGTGAACCTCTCTGAGACCAGACGGGAAACTCAACATATTCCCAAATTGAAGCCGCCTAGAAGCTATGGGTGAAGTTGGTGATGAACATCCAGGCCGCGGAGTAGCCGATGCGAGCGAAGAAGGACACGGTGAACATGAACCGCCACCCCTCGCTCAGCGGACGTCCCAGAGGGTAGGTACCAAGCAGCCAGATGCAGGCCCACAGGGAGAGCACGAAGGCGTTGTGCTTGATTCGGCGGGNCTCGCTCAGCGGACGTCCCAGAGGGTAGGTACCAAGCAGCCAGATGCAGGCCCACAGGGAGAGCACGAAGGCGTTGTGCTTGATTCGGCGGGGAATCCACTTGCTCCAGAACCTGAGCAGGAAGGGAATTGACATGCAAGCCAGCAACAGGTCTGGTCGTTTTCATTGCCTTCTTGTAGCTCTGATCGGCCATCAACCTAATCGAGCCGGGAAGCTCCTTGTTGCACTTGCCGCCTGCACCCTCATCGGGGAAGTGCATCCACCATTCCAAGGC
>BGNK01004857.1:0-11028 GCA_003297005.1 Symbiodinium sp. clade A Y106 | reverse complement strand
TGCTGCAAGGCGTAGTGGAACTCCTCGGGGTCCCAGCCGAACTCACCCTGGATGAGCAGGTCAACCGTCGAGGCATGATGCCTGTTGTGCTCCAGGACGAATTCCTCCCACGGGAGAGACACAAAGTCCGCAAATGGATGCGTCAAGAAGCGCTGCCACTCGTAAACCGGGAAAGTGGCGCCGTGCATCACATCGTGATCGATGTAAATGTTCTGGATGGCGATGTACGAGAACGGGACGCCGAAGGAAAGCGTGCAGGTCCACCAGTAGTCCGGGAAGGTAGCCAAGGCTACACAGTAGCCGATCACCATCAGCACTTGAGTGCAGAAAATTGCGGTAAGGACATTCCACCTACGTAGTTCAAAGTTGGGATAGTATTCAATATGTGAATTGCTATTCCTTCTTGGGTTCAGGTGCTCATATAAATATAAAGCGTTGCCCACATATGACAAAGAATCATGTAGATCATCTGTTCCTTCGCGCGCAGGAAGCAAAGAAAGTGTTCCCACATCCACACTTCTAGAAACATGATCGAGCCAGACATCCCTGCTAGGAATCGAGACACAACAACAAGGAAACCTTTAGCCAAAGCACCGGGGTGATCTTGGTGAACAAGAATGCCAGATTCTGCGGCATGGGGTCTGGCTTGTTCGGAGTGGGGAAGAGCCGATTGGTTTTCAGGCTCCTGTTCTCGTTGTTCTTCTGAACGGAGAGCATCTTGTCGCTGCTCTGCGCAACGCCTGCCGCGTTAGGGTCCCCCTCGCCTGGCAGAGCATTTTTGAGGGCAGCTATTTCATGGTCGTGGGCGTACTTCTTCTTGAGCTCCTCAAGATTTTTTTTTTGTGGAAGTTGGACAGCATGATGCCGAAGTCATAGCCGCCCGTCACCGCGATGGCTTAGGCCTTCTCCCACCTGCGAGCCACCTNCAGCTCCATAGAAGATCGATGCCTTGCTGTGGGCGGCCTTGCCGAGGAGCGGGGCACTTGTCGCCATGGGCACGATGGCAACTGAAAACTGAAAAAGGTCGGTTTGACTTCGAGACTTCCAAAGTCTGGCCTGCGGCATAGGCATGCTTTCTGAGTGCAGCCTTCCTCTACTTCCCCTCGCTCAACCGTATGACTGGGTGAACCCATGTACTCCCAGCACCAGCTGTCTGGTGTCTCCTGTCCTATTCGTACTACTATCATCCTGTAACCACAAGCAGTAGACTAGCAGTAGCATCGATTGTGCTTGCGGGAGTGGTTGTTCATTCAAACTGGTCGTTGTCGCCGGCATAGCACAAGCAGGTACAGCAGAAACAGCAACAGGAAACATCCGTGTCTGTAGCAGCTGCTGCTACTAGGTGATAGTGTGTGTATAGAAGTAGCTTCTTACATGCAAAGTACGCAAAGTTAAACCCTTCCATGGCCGGTATCTCGACATTACACTCACAGACGTGGAGCACGCATTTTGCTCTCCGCTCTTGGAGCACCACCAGGTTTGAATGCGGCCACATTTGTGCCATGTTGCAAATTGGAATCTCGCGTCGCTTTGAGGCCGGGAAGCAAAGATCGCCGTTGAACTCGGTGTAAGGGGGCTTTCCAGGTCTGCTCAAAACGGCACGTGGGAAAAGCGGCTTTGGCCTTTGATCAGCGTCTGCCATTAACTGCTGCCAAGCAGCTTAGGCCTGAGCCTACGGAGAGAACTATCCGGTTTACCCGGAAGCACTAGTCCGTTACGTCTGCGGTACGGAAACAAATGCAGTGCGGACTGCAGTACAGGAAACCTTTTTCACGGATGGCTCGCACAGCTCGGTCTGATGCCGGTCGACAGGGTTAAACACAGGACCGGCATCGGAGGCGAACTACGGTAAGATATGCGGTGAACCGGGCAGGTCCAAGTAGGACAGTCCCGGTACCGGCAAGATTTCGGCTGGGTTAACGTCCAAAGAAAAAGTACCCTTGAGAAGGGAAGAGGGACTACCCGCACCGGGGGAAATCCCAGCCAAATCAGAAGTCCATGGCCGGAAAAAGGGAAGTATTCAAAGCAGACGAGGGACTGTAGGACGGCCGCGGGAGATTAGAGATAAGCGACCACGGAACCGTAACCTCGTCGGAAGCAGCGAGTCCAAGGGAGGCGGGTTCTGCATCCCGACTGAGTGCGTCAGCAATGGTGTTGCGAAATCCGGGAACGTGATCGATGTAAGTGGAGATGCAAAACAACCGCTGCCAGGCAAAATATACAGGAAGGAGGTTGCAGAGTCCGCGAGCGGTGGATAGGCCCTTCCAGGAAGCAGAATCCGCCGGAGAGTTGTCGCAACGGGTGACAACGTGGAGCGGATGGGATCCAGCCGGGACAAAGAGGGCCACGACCCACAGGAGAGCCATTTGGCCAAGGAGCTCCCAGGCGGCAATGCAGGCCTGCGGGGATGTATCCGGGGTGAACCACGGAAACATGGAGCACAGGTCCCGGACCGAAAAGCGCTGTCGAAACCAAGCACATTTGCCAGAAGGGAGCTTAACAAAACCCCCGATACCCGCATGTGACGAGTCCGCACAGGCGTCCGCGAACCACATAATCAAGACACTAGTGATGCAGATCGTATTAAGTATTGCTGCTGTCACTGTTGCTATTCCGCTTGGTGCTAGTATCATGCGGAACTGCCGGACCTGGAAGACACAATCCCAAAGCCACACGCCGCTTTGCCCACGGCCAAACTCCTTCTCTGGCACAGGATCAACCATAATGAGCCCCAAACTTTAACCCAAAAGCCCAAACTCTATACCCTGCACAACCTAGAAAGTCACATTGGGGGTGAGTCTTTCCTGGAAGAGGTCAGGGGTCTAGAGGGGTCTGAGTAGCTTAGGGTTTAGGGCTTGCAATCCTTGCACAACGTAACTCCCAAAACCTTCTCTGATCTTCAGGGTTCTGCACTTGCAGTACCGCGAGGTGGTCCCAGAGTCGACTTGTGCGCAGGGCAAGGATCCAAGAGTTTGGGGGTACGGGTTTAGGACTTGAAGGTTCAGAGCTAGGATGTAAGGTTTGGGATGTCGGGTCGGGAATTGAGGCACTGTGCATCTCTGCGCTTGGTGTTGTGTGTAACTGTTCTTGCGGGGGATGCCTGGTAGGGAGGATTCCAGCGAGCAAAACAAGCCAGCAGGACAGCCGTGAAGGCCTTGTTTTGACAGAAGGTGGGGATCATGAAATCCTGGCTCTAGGGTTTAGGGTTTAGGGTTTAGGGTTCAGGGTTTGGCATGAGATGGTGCCATTTAGCTGCCTTTCGGATGCGGGGGCCCATGAATCCCAGACCTGAGACACAACCCCTAAGTAGATGCTGCAGTCCCCTGCATGTGACCTTTTGCAATATGTCAGGTCCTAAACCCTAAACCCTAAACCCCTAAACCCCTAAACCCCTAAACCCCTAACCTAAACTCCTAAACCCTAAACCCCCAAACCCCAAACCCTAAAGGGTTTACCGTCTGGGGTTAAACCCTAAACCCGAAGCTCTAGCACCCTCTCCTTCTTCATCTTCACGTCAGCATTCAAGATCAAGTTGGCAGGAACCATCAAGTTGTCCCAGAGCACACAGAAGTCGCTGCTCTTCATGGTTTGAATCTTGAACCACTTCAGCAGCTGAGCCTCAGAATAGGGTCTTGGGATATGTTAGAGCACAAAAACTGTATGGGGCTCTTAGGATGTTCTTCAAGCTTCTATGGGAGTTTCCGAAAATAGGGGACCCTAAGATAGTACCCTGAATAGTAGGATCCTCTTTAAAAGCACCCCAAAGGTACCCCTAATTTTCGGAAACTCCCCTGTTTTACCAGATTGACCTCAGAAATGCTTTCGTTTGGTAGCTTGGGAACCTCGTTTCTCGATCCGTCATGACAACGGCGGCATGACGGAGAGCTCTCTGAATCGATCTAGATCCGGGACCTGCCCCGGCAAAGTCCACCATAATGTGTACCTCTATGTAGCACGATCAATGAGGGTAAGCCGGACAAACGGAAAGGAATGGGAGCTGTGAGGTTCGGGGGCGTGCTGGTCCGACTGGTGCTTGCTGGAACCTGCTTACCTCAGCGTGCTGACCTCACCCTGCGCAACGTGCGAATGGCTCGACGGTATAGAAGGCAGGTCTTCATGTCTGTATGGCACAACTCGGAAGGTCCGTGCATGGAACAAACCTCGAACATTGAGTTGCAAATCCCAGAACCCCAGACCAAAACCTGAAAGCACATAACCCCAAACCCCCTAAACCCTGAACCCACAGAACATCGCACGCTGCTGGCAAGCGTCATATTTCTCCTGCAAAGCTTGCTTACAGGCTCTGGGGAAAATGGCAAAATCTATTCACCGAGCATTGATGGGCTCTTTTACGGTTCTACAAGAGTTCCTCTACGGGTTTAAGGGTTCCGTCAGGTTCCTTGGTGCGTTTGTCATCTACGTGCTTCTCCCTGAACACCCATCGAAAACTAGCCCGACCTGCTAAGCAACACCTCCCTTGCCCCTGCTTATTCGTCCTCCGAGCATCCGGATTTAGATAGATAGATAGATAGAAACGCAGACAAACAATCTGTGACAGATAGATAGATAGATAGATAGATCGGGCCCGATATCTTTCATGGGAGTCCAGGAGTGTGTGGGGGTTTATAAGCCAATCTCTGCGAAATAGAAAGCATTCCACAGCGCTGGCCCGCGGATTTAAGGGCTGCTTTCGGATTTCTCAGGGCCGAAATCAGTAGAAAATGGTTTTCGGGCTTCAGGGACAGTACGTAGGCCCCAAAAAAGCACATAAGCAAAAATTAGGATAGGGATATCCCATATACATCCCTTATAATGAAGCCCAATAAGGTAGGGATATCCTGATAAAATGCTTATGATTATGTGCTTTTTGGGTCCCTGAGTATGGTCGACTCGTACTTTGGACGGCTTCGGGGACAAAGTACACTGCAGTTGTTCCCGATGGCCCAAGAGGAATGTCGTACAAAGCGTTGCTAAGGTATTGAGGAGGTGACTCCCAAAACTCTTCCGAGCTATTGGCCATTGAACCATACAGCAATCTGAATTAAATTCAGGGAAATACAGCTACCATGACGTACAGTGCAAGCAAACAGGTCCTTTGATAGCACGCCGAGCGCCGAATACAGACGTGGTGGTGCTCTTTCTTGGGATCCCTCGAGGATAGCTCACTGATAACCACTGAGGTCCCGAAAACCTTTAGAGGTGGAATAATAGGGTTGTGGAGTATGTGTTAATATACTAAACCCCAAACCGTATGCCTTAAACCCTAAACACTAAAGGACCCTCAACTCTCTAATGTCCGAACTTATCCGAGGACCCCTCCTTCGCAGTATCTTTGAGAGTCACGAGGGCGTCAAGCTTCTCTTTGGCCTCCGAGAGAAGGTCAAGGATTCGAACGTGCACGCCCCCAGAACTTCTTCGCAGCTCTACCCTAACCCCTAACAGTCTCCGTACACCAATTCAACAGCATTTCTGGAGTAGCTCCGGGAAACCCAATCCCTAATCCCCGAAATCGAAAGCCAATCCTAAAATCTGAAGTTGTAGAACCTTTGACCCAGGAGGTTCTCTGTCTGGCGGTGTGGTTCCTGTTAAAAAAACCCTAAACCCTAAACCCAAACCCAATCCCCTAAACCCCAAGCCCGCATGATGGATGCTGGCCTGGACCAGCTAATGGAGTAAGCTACACCGACAAAGCCAGGTCTGAAATCTGGGAGTTTAGGGTTTCAGGATCTGCCAGGCCGTGTGAGGTTTGGGATATTTGCCGTTTGTTGGTTAGGCATTGGCTTGGAGTTTGGGCCTTTGGTTTAGGGTTGAGGGTTTAGAGTGTCGGGTTCAGGGTGCATGCATTACATATGGAACGTGTGAGAAGTCTGCTAGAACAGCGACATGACAGCGCTGATGCTCGCAGCTGGCATTGGTCACTCCCGCGATTGCTGCGAGTCAAAGAGCGCTGCCATGCTTGCAGGTATGCATATATGCATACATGCAGACATGCATACATGCATATACATACATACTTGCCTTATGTCTGCACATGTTTGCCTATACACTAGATGTTCCCAGATTTATTTCTGTATGTATATACACACATGCATGCAATTACATATGGCAAGACTTTTACTCTCTCTCTCTCTCTATTTCTCTCGCTCTGTATCTCTGTGTGTACCTACATATATATATAATCCTAGATGGATATGTGCATGTATGTATGTATGTCTATATGGATGTATGTAAGTATATATATATATCATATGCGTAAGCACGATGTATGTATGTATGTATGTATGTACGTATGTATGTATGCGTACGCATGCATGCGTGCATGCATGGCTGGCTGGCTGACTGACTGGATGGATGGATGGATGGATGGACGGACGGATGGATGGATGGATGGCCTGAACCCACGCGCTTGACAGGGCATCTATAAAAGCCAGGCGCTCACCAGACAGGCAGATAATATTAGTAGACATGCTTGCGCAGCCCAGTCGAACCAATCCCGACGGAAAGCCCGAAACTCCGAAACAAGGCAGTTAGGTCCAAACCGTCCGGAACCCCAAATCCTACATCCCAAACTCCTAAACCCTAAATCGGGTAAGCCATTGAGGCGCATCTGCATAGATTGCCGGCATCTGCATCTTGAACGGGTCAGCAGGATCTTCGAAGTAGGATAAGATCATCCTAAGCCAAAACGCTACGATTCAGGGCTTGGGGTTTCGGAGAGTGTCTTCAAATGTTAGACGGTTAGGGTTTATGGTCTAGGGCTTCACTTTAGGCCAGGAATAGTTCAGTGTCTGGGCAAGCCTCCTAACCTCGAAGCCCACAACACAGGGCTCTTAGTCACTACTCCTAATTTCTGGTCTCTATGTCTCTATGCAATTTTGCTATATATACCCTCTAATTCCTATTCCAACTATTCAAGCCCGGTGGGATACGATTTCGCATTCTGCCGTCGCTACCATCGCGTGTCCCCTTTCTCGTGGCATAGGCTTGGGGTTTAGGGTTTAGGGTTTAGGGCTCAAGACTTACCGGTGTAGAGCTTGGTGTCTAGAGCCAAGGATTTAGGGTTTGGCGGATGTTACTAGACCTGATCTGGCAGAAGTTCACCAATAGACTGTACAGCTGAGGGTGTATGGCTTGCAAATTGGAGGTTGTTCGTTTCGGGCTTAGTGTTTAGGGTGTAGGGCTTAGCGCTCTTGTTCAACATGACTATCACCAACGTCATCCTGGCCATCATCTTCAGACGGGTATGAGCAACATAGTCGTCGCCATGGTCGTCGTTGCCGTCATCACTAACAGAATCGTTCTCTCCGACATGCTTGGCGATTAAAGGGTATCACCCGGCATCCTGAATCGTAAAGGCTCTAAAACCCAAAAGCATCCGAGCATCTGCATCGTCTCGTGCTTGGCTACAAACTCGCCATGTAAGGCGTTGACCTTCTGGTTTGAGCGCGCGAGTTCAGCATCAGAAAAACAAGGTTTAAGATTCGGGGGTTCAGGGGCTGGGAGCTTAGGTGTGTGAAATATTGTGAAATCAGCCTTGTCGGGGGTTCGATTTGCGATCGCGATTGAATACGAATTCAGGGTGCAGGTTTCGGGGCCTGAGGAGGTTATCGGTGATCCCGAATCGGCGCTTGTGACCGTTTTCACGTCCACACCATGCACTATCCTACAATGCGGAGACCAACACTCAAGACGCTTGACGTCGCATGGAAGCCGCTGCCCATCAAAGCTCGATACAAGCCGCCTGTTCTACTGGAGCCTCGGCTTACCGTGAAGTCCAAGCAAGCACTCAAGCCTCAATCTGCGGCCGCTCAGCCCTAACTCTTCCGAGTAGCACATAGATCGAAATCCTCAAAGACGATCCTTGCTGACTTATCGAGCTTCTCGACTCCATCTGAGTCCTTCACATAGTTTCAACATGCTGGCGGGGGGTGCAGTGTGGAGCTGTTTCAGTGTATGGTGGTTGCACGAGTAGTTCGTTTGTGCTTGTGCGTGTGTGCGTGCGTGTATGTGCACATGCATACATACATACATGCATGCATACATGCATACATACATGCATACACACACATATATATATACATACACACACACACATATATATATATATATATGTATGCTTACACATATAGAACCCAGGCATGTACCTCTGTGTAAAGGTTTGCGAATTGCGAACGCTACGGCTGTATTGCTTGTCTTGCCGCTTCGGCTGGCGCAAAAATAAGAATGTAGAACTGGAAAATGTCTTTCGGGCCTTGGGGTAGGTATGCTACATTACAACCAGACACGACTTGTGGGCAAATAGGTCCTTAGAGGATACGGTCAAAGTTTCGGGCCTTGGCGCTTGCGGTTTAGCATGTAGGGCGTAGAGTTTCGGGCTTAGGGCCTTGATCTTGCACAAACTTCCCTGGACGCTGAATCTAAATCGAAAACCAGAACTCTAAAACGAGCCCTACGGCCCCAGATCATAAACCCTAAACAACCTCAACGCGGATTCCTCAAACCCTACGAACTCAATGTCAGAGCGTCGAGTTCAAGGTCCTTGGCAATCCGGCGGTTGCCTAAACCCCCGGCCCCAGACCCGAAATCCTAAACCCGAATGTCTTAGTCAAGTCTAAATCCTTAAAACCTACAGGTCCCTGAACCCTAAATCCGAAACCTCAAAGCGTGAGGTCCTTGGCAATCCGGCGGTTGATGTTAATCATGCAGGGGGTTATCTCCTCCATAAACTGGCTGGCTTGATCAGTCATCTGGTTCAGGAAGAGGTCGAAGATGAAATGCCTGACAGACCCCCTACAGCCTTTGGGGTTTGCGCCTGCGGGTTCAGGGAGTGAGGGTGGGCTGCATGGCGAGCTGCGGTATCCAAACAAGCAAAAACCTGACCACCCTGAAGCTTCGAGCTTAAAGAGACTCCTGCCTGACATCCTTCCCCGCGGCATCCTTGATGCCCTCCAGTTTGCCAAAGGTCTCCAAGTCAAAGGCATCCGCTTGCCCTCGATTGGTGCCCCCATTCAGGTAGTTGCCGACAGCCAGGACGATGCCCAGTACATTCCTTAGGTTCTCGAGGAGCCAAAACATCAAGAGGGATACCATTCTTCCTTTCAATAAAAAAAAGTTGGTAACGGGGCTTTGCCCTCCTCCCCATCAAAAGAAAAAATGAAAGCATACTACCGTTACTACCGGGACATAGATTCGGCAACATCTCGCTTTCTTGGAAGCACTCCACCACAGACAAGAAGTCCTTGAGCGCCTGGTCGTACGAGGAATGCTGCTCCTCGGCTGCTTGAAGGATGTACCACCCTATCTTACAGGGTTTAGAGTTTAGGGCTTCGGGTTTAGGGTTCCTGGCTTGGGTCTAGGATTTAGGGCTGAACCTCAACCCTAAACCAGTGCAGGCGCCAAGGACTCCCGGATCTCTTCTGCTAAAGCCCGATATGGTCGACACGTTTGTCTTAAAGAGGTTCATATATGCGTAGCCTTAAGTGGACTTGACGACACTTGCGGCCCAGGTTCCGGGTAGGACTGCGCGAAGCTCCAGACGTCGATTCGCTGCTGGTAGGCCGGCATGTGCCCAATCACCCACATGAAGCCTTCAGCTTACGGGCCTTTACGGGTTCCCTCAAGGGTTCCCTTAAGGGTTTATTTAAGGGTTCCCTGAAGGGTTCCCTGAAGGGTTCCCTTAAGGGTTCAAGGTTTAGGGCTTAGGGAGTGGGCCTTTCAGGGTTCCTTAAGGGGGTTCCTTCATGGGTGGTCCTTTGAAGAATCCGTTTAAGGGGTCCTTTAAGGGTTCCTCCTGGGTTTAGGGTGAAGGGCTTAGGACTTCGGGCTTTGGGGTTTAGGACTTAGGATTCGAGGGTTTACGGCGCAGGACTTAGAATTTAGGACTTCGGGGTTCAGGCTTGTGGACTTAGAGCTTAGGGTTCAGGACTTCGGGACTGTGGGTTGAGGACGTCGAGCTTAGGTTTGGGACAGGTCCAGGGTTTAGGGTTTAGGGTTTAGGATTTAGGGGTAGGGTCGACGGGAATCATTCGGCTGCTGACTCGGGTGGCATGGGGCCCTGGAAACCTTCGGCCAAGGTTTAGGGTTTAGGGTTTTAGGGTTTAGGGCATGCTGACAGCCGCAAACAATCAAAGAGGGACTAGGGCTTGTGATTCAGGACATTTGGGAGTTTCCGAAAATAAGGGACCCTAATATAGTACCCGAAATAGTAGGATCCTTTTTGTAAGGACCCCAAAATAAGGTACCCCAATTTTCGGAAACCCCCATTTAGGGATGTGTTTCAAGGACTTCGCGGCTACAGTAGCAAGAGGAGCCCGACAGGAAGAGCAATGCTCAGAGTGCTCAAAGTTGAGGATCCCACATAAGACTCTTTGTCTATGGTAGAATTCATTCTGCCTACCTTCATCCCAGCACGAGCGATTCGGATGATTTGCTGCAACTCGTCGAATTCGTCTTTCTGCTCGAGGACATGCAGAGGATACTCAACTTCCTACGCCTTTAAACCTAAACTCAAACGAACCCTTGACCCTCAACCCCCCCCCAAACCAAGTGGAGAGAAGCTTTCCGGCAGAGCCAGCGGGACATTGGGGTTCTTCTGGCGAACCTTCGGTGTGTACAGCCGTGTTTTTGGGGGGTTCACCAAGATGGTGCAGCAGGTATGAATGAATCCGTGCAACAGGGGAGTCAGATTAGAAGCAGGCCAATTGAACATCCACACTCAAATCCAGGCCCCCTCCTGCAACCCTACTTGCTGCGTCGCCCGGCTGAAAGATTGAAGCAGCCCCGAACGAGGTTGCTAAACCTCCATAATTGCTGGGGTTTAAGGGTTTTCTGGTTTAGGGAGCAAGCACCTTGGCTTTCATGTTACGCTGACCCTTTTGGAGGGAGGGGGGTTGTGTTAGGCCTTGCTTTAGATTCTGACATCGTTCTTGCAAGTGATGACTGTGTCGTCTGTGCAGTTTGAGTGCAAGGGACGTGTCAGTGCTGCCGAGTCGCCTCCGAGTGAAGTCTTTCAGCGATGATCTTTCACAG
>BGNK01004856.1:0-47601 GCA_003297005.1 Symbiodinium sp. clade A Y106 | reverse complement strand
GCGGGGGAGGGGGGGCAGCAGCGGGGCAGGGAGCAGGGCAGAGGGGGAGCGGGCAGCGGGGCAGGGGAGGTTTTGGGGGGGGTTGGATTTCCTGTTCTAACAAACCATCCTTCTGTTCGAGAAAATCCCTATGCATCAACTGCATCATCATAATTGAAATATGTCATGTACGCAGAATTCCTGACTCGTTTCCCACTCACAGGCAGGCTTCATGGCGCCAAGGTAGATGGTGGGCCACCATATAAAGCTTTTTTAATAGGCATTTATCCTAGATTGCGGGGTAGGGTNTACGCAGAATTCCTGACTCGTTTCCCACTCACAGGCAGGCTTCATGGCGCCAAGGTAGATGGTGGGCCACCATATAAAGCTTTTTTAATAGGCATTTATCCTAGATTGCGGGGTAGGGTTTAGGGGTAGGTCTGGGCAACACATGACTGAATGATCCTGAATGATTAGCAATCTTATGCCTCACGGTTCCGGAATGTAGGTTTCGTGTAAAACATTAAAATTGGTGATGATAGTATTAACAATAAGGATATCAATGGTAACTGCATGTATGTGCACACACACACACCAAATCCGATTCCACGCATTAGGGATTCAGTTTCGAACACCTTATAGAACCCGTTAAGGGAAGCCTAGTCTTATTTGCAAGGCCCCTACATTTGGGTGTCACGTCCAGTGTCCCTCGTAGACAAAGCTAGACGGAAGGTTTGCGTGAAGGCTTTAGTGCAGAACGTTCGAGATGTTGGTCCAGTTGACGGTTTGATTGTGCTTGAGTGGTTTGAGGGCTTGTAAATCAGGGTTCAGTGCAAGTTCCTTGGGGTTTAGTTAGCGGTGATTCAGGGTTCGGGGGTACTTCCAAGCCAAGACAAAACTGCCCGAAAGCCTCCGACCCTGAAGTCTATCGCCCTCGGCCCCTAAAGCTAAAAGCTTACAGCTGAAACCCTCACAAAGCCTTGAAGCCCAAAGCCATAAACGCCGATATGAGTCTCTAGAGCTCTTTAACGACCCCTTGTTTCACTTTCAGGCTAAATTCCTTGCTCAGAGCGTTTTGGAGTCTTCGGTGGCGAAGCAAATGCTTGCCTAATCCCTGAATCGCATACACCCTGAACCCTCGCCCCGAAAACGCTAGACCCTAAAACCCTAAACCCCCCTAAACCCTAAACCCCGCCTAAACCCTAAACCCTCAAACCCTAAAGCCTAAAGCTTACGTCTGCTTGCCAGGGCTCTTACTTCACAGTGGCGGCCACAGAGAGCGCTCTCAACGACCGGCCATACTTGGTTTTGGGCTGCGTGGCCGTTTGGGAGGTCTGCCCGAAACCATTAGCCCTAATGCCCTAGTGCATCCGAAACCGAAGCCCTACACCTGAAACCTTAAGCCCTGAGCCCCACACCATACTAAACCCTAAACCCGAAACCCTAAACCCGAAACCCTAAACCCTCAGCCCGAAACCCTAAACCCGAAACCCTCAACCCGAAACCCGAAACCCTAAACCCGAAGCCCGAAACCCTAAACCCGAAACTCAAGGCCTAGGCCGCCCACCTCCGTGGGTGGGCGGCGCTTAAGCCCCTCGACCTCGATGGCGCAGAGCGATCCAAGACGCTGGCCCGCCTCTCCACAGCCATGGGGAGGACGGTAGCAGGCCCGGTACCGGAGCAGGTTCTCGGGGTCTGGTCCTGAACCCCCCCTGCCCCTGCCCCCTCCCCCTAAAATTTCCCCTGCCCCTCCCCCTGCCCCTGCCCTGCCCTGCCCCACTCCTTGCCCTGCTTGCTGGTTGAGAAATAATTTGGAATGAGTTTAGGTGCTAAACCCTAAAAGAAATAGGTTTAAAGGGTCTGGCCGCCTTAGACGGCGTGGGGTGGGAGAGTTAAAATGAAAGAGCCATCCACAATCAGGCTCCAACGGCCAATCGTCAAAAGACGACGCACTCGAAATTACACTGTCGCAAGATNAGTTAAAATGAAAGAGCCATCCACAATCAGGCTCCAACGGCCAATCGTCAAAAGACGACGCACTCGAAATTACACTGTCGCAAGATACTTCCGCTTATGCGCCACTCTACGGCAAACCCGAAACCCTAAACCCGAAGCCCGAAACCCTGAGGCTAAACCAACGGTTTTTTTGTTCGAAACCCACGCCTGGCCTCTTCTTGAGGGGTATAGTTTGAGGTACCATATGGGAGTTTCCGAAAATTCGGGGTACCTTATTTTGGTGTCCCAGGGTACTATATTGGGATCGCCTATTTTTGGAAACTCCCATATTAAGGAGACCCGGTTGCGCACCATAGATCGCTATGATGTTAGCTTGAATTTAAGCTGCTTGGCAAGAATCCAGTATATATAGACCCTCTGGATTTGTGGGATAGGCTAATGGAGAGGGCCCGATGCACTCTGCCTCAATGTTTTGTGATGGCCTTGGTTTCCCTTCAAGATTGTTTGAGGGATGGCAGGGTCAGGGTTTTCATGGTTTCATAGGGTAACAGTGCTTAGGGGTCGAGGTCAATGCACGGTTGCGGTTGTGGGGCTTGAAGTTTCCGGATTTTCAGGGCTTCAGCATAGAGAAATTCTCAGCACATAGGGCGTTTTGTGCTGACGACGGTATGTGTTTTAGATCAGACAAACCCGTGCTTTTAAGCTTGAAAGTACCGGGAAGGGCTCTTGGTGGCGTCTCCGTATCCAAAACTCAGGCAAACCTTGGATGCACGTGGTAGGGCCGCGCCCGGCGATCACCACACACCATGTAAAGGTCCTCGTGGATTCCAAGGACCAGGGTTTAGGGTTTACTGTGGGGGTTTAGAGTTTAGGATTTAATGTAGAACCCCACGCTCCATGCAGTCCATACATCCGCAGCGCCAGGGTTGTTAAGTGGTTTAGGGTGGCGCCTCATTCACAAGCTGAAGCTTCGAACCGAGGAGCCCTGTGCCTTTTGTGCACTTCCTTAGTGACTTATCCAGAAAGCTCAGGGTTTCAAGCTGCTCAAGTTAAGCATAGTGTGGATTCGCAGACCCATTTCCTTAAGGGCCTTGATGTTAGGATCCCTATGATCCTCCCGTTTGAGGTATCGGGATCACCCTAGGCCCTAAACCCTAAACGCTATAAACTCTGAACCCTAAACATCCCTAAACCCTAAACCCTAAACCCTATAAACCCTAAACCCTAAACATCCCTAAACCCTAAACCCTAAACATCCCTGAACCCTAAACCCTGAGGCCTTAGGTGAGTTTAGGATGTTTCGGATTCAGGGAGCCTCTTGGGACTTCCGGTCCGGTCCGAACTGCTTCTGCAGGTGCTACAGCAAGATTTAGGTAGGGTTTTGGGGTTCTGAGAAAGATGTCAAATACGAAGTTTAGGTAGGTTTTGGGTTCTGAAAAAGATGTTAAATAAGAAGTTTAGGTAGGTTTTGGGTTCTGAAAAAGATGTTAAATACGAAGGATAGTAACTATCGTCTCATAGTCCCACAGATTCGATTCTGAGAAACTGGGCTAAAAACTGTGCTGTGCACCTGAAGGTTTAGAGTACAATATGACAATATAGGTTTTTGTAGGGCGTACCGGAATTAAGAAGATGAATATAGGTGTCTTGTATGTTTCAGAGGGCTTAGACGACTTAGGGCTTGGGGTTTACCTGTAGGCTCATACCCTCCCCCTTTTAAAAGGGTACCTACTTTTCTATATAGCAGATTCTAATCATTAAACTAAGTCTCCTAAACAAGGGGTAGGGTATGAGCCTCTAGGTAGCCCTACATCTCGCCAGGACCGCTTGTACCTGAACAAGCGCGAGGGCTCACGTGGACCGAAGGCAGGGGTTGCAAAAAACTGCGATGGGGCTTTGGGCTTAGGGTTTAGGGGTTCGGGGTTAAGGGGTTTAGGGTTTAGGGTTCAGGCAAGCAGTGCAGTTCTCTTTCTACTGGGACACTGGGCCACGGGGGAAGTATAGGGTCTTTTTCGTATTTGTTCAGATAGACAGACAGATAGACAGATAGACAGGCAGGTACATAGACAGATAGATAATTTAGACCGACAGGATGGATGGATGAACAGATAGATAGATAGATACATAGATACAGAGGGTTGTGTTCTGCTTGGGCAACACGGAACGTTACGAGGGTTTCTTGCGTGGCATGAGATAGATACAGAGGGAAACAGCGAGAGAGAGAGAGAGAGAGCGGAGAGAGACAGAGCGAGCGAAACCAAAGAATCTTGGCTGGCCATATCTTGCTCGTGACTTCTTTAGGGTTTCCGAAGTTCTTCTGAGAGATCGCCAAGACAACCCTGCCCACAAAGGATACGTTTGTATAGCATAAATCTAACACGCAAGTCACACCTATTCGTCTATCCCCTCGAGAGATACGGCCCAGTGCCCTTAACCCTGAAAACTGAGATCGTGGACCCTGAACCCTCGCGCCGAACCCCTAAGCCTGGAACCTCAAATTTCAATTCATGAGCCTTGTCCTAAACACAAGCAGAGGGGATGGAGTCAAACGGCTCTAGTGCAAAATCGGCTTGCAGGTACCCGGCAATGTGATGCTGCTGTATGATGTGACTTGCACCAAATGCAGGTTCTTTAGAAGGAGGCTTGATATGTAGACGGGGCATGGCAAGTGCAATCGCCACGACGTAGAGGCTGGGCGAAGTTTAAAGAATGCATATACATGTCAGGGCAAACGTATAAAGCTGTATGCACACGTGTATCCATGTCATGTGCATATATGCGCGCATCTCGCTCGAGCACATGTTTTACGTGCGATCCTAGTGGGGACGTACTGTATACTACTGCCAGCCAGTACTTGAGGGTACATGAGCGAGAGATCTCTTGGCCCTCTTGGCCGGAAGGCCTTGGAAGTGCAAGTTTCAAGGAACCCTAAACCCTCCTCCGACCCTTCTAGGGTTTCAGGCTGAGGGTTTAGGATTATAAAGCAGCGGCTCTTGCAAGTCTGTGCAAAAGGGTCATAATTCTGAGGAGTCCAAAGACGACTTTGTTGACATCAGCCACAACATTGACATTCGCAACATGCTGGGGCAGTGCTGCGGCCCCATGGGTGCCCCAGAGGCGTCTGGAGCCCTAAACCCGCAAAACCCTAAATACCCCTAAACCCCTGAACCCTTGAACCCTAAACCCTCAGCCCTAAACCGTAAACCCGAGAGCTCAGGAGAGACAGTGGTCGACCCGAACGGAACCATTTACGGCAGCACGGAGTGGGGAATTTGGCAGTTGGATGCTGCGGACAACTTCACCTGGAACAAGATTGACTCATGGTCCTTAACATCTGACACTTGGGGTTTCCGGCCGCGGATTTGGGTTCAGCAGCTAGGGAGTTACTTCTCCTGAGTAGTTGTCTGGATTATCTTTTCACCAAAAGCAAGGCTCCAAAAGACTCATGCGTTGAAGGCTTTGGGGCCGATTGTTACAGGGCTGTTGGGGCTCGTCGAGCCTGGATGGCTCCAGTACTGTTCAAACTTTCTAAGTTCTGCGGTTGTTGCGCGCCTCTCTGTATGACCCAATGTTTTTGGATACTCTCGACCTTTTAGATATTTTCGGCCTAGAGCCGATGGACTGCAAAACCAAGGACTACTATTGGGGCAACGCCAAGCCGCCAGCTTGCAGAGTACGGCTGCACCGAGTGTTCAAGTCCTGGATTTCTGAATTGCGAAACCCTGAACTAAACTGCCAACCTAAAAACACCCTTGCTTTACAGGTCTTCAATCTAGGACCCCTAGTATAATTCCTTTTCATCAACCAAATCTTCGCACCCTCATCTCCACGTGGTTCCCCAAGCACCAAGCCCTTACCCGCTAAGACTCTAAGCCGAAAGCCATAAAAGCCCCAACCGAAGCGTTGCACCCTTTTTTCCCCAAAATGCCAAGAAAACTTGAACCCGAAACCCTAAATCCCTAAACCCTAAACCCGAAATCCTATCCCAAGAAACCTTGAACTCTAAACCCTGAACCCTGAAAGAAGCCACGTCTCCAAAAGGCTGAAATGGCTCGGGCAGCACCTCTTCCATCAGCCGAGGGGTAACAAGTTCATCCGCCAAAATGTAGAGACCCTCAGGCAGGGCCATCTTCCTAGACCCCCCAACTACCCTCTAATATACCCCAAATACCCACAATTTAGGGCCATAAGGACTCTATTAAAGGGTCCTGGTTTAGAGCTCCCTTTCAGGGTTTAGGGTTTAGGGTTCAGCCTCTAGGGTCTAGCGTTGAGGATTTAGGGGAAGTCTTGGTTTTGGGATTGAATCGAGGGAAGTTTCGGGTTCGGGATTTAGGGAAGTTTCGGGTTTAGGGTTTAGGGAAGTTTCGGGTTTAGGGTTTAGGGAAAGTCGTGGCAACATCTGAATTCTCTTTACAGCGTGTTGTAGCATGCCGATTCCCAGCTGATGGCAGATTGGAGCCTGGGTTCAAAAAGCGTATTGTCGGGATCCGGTAGTTTCCGGGCTGGGGGCTCAGAGGATATTATTTTCTGGAGTCTTTTCGGAGGTTTTTGTTGAGAGATGGTGCAAATTTCCACGAGAGGTCCTATTGAAAACCCTGTGGAACTTGGCCTGGCAAGTCCGACAGTGAGTGAGCGCCGACACTCTCGAACGATGAGAAGATTCGCAGAGCTTGGCCCCCGCAAAGATGATGCACACACAAATCGAGAAGTGCGCCAACCTTGCCTGGCAGCGTCGGGTGTAAGCGCAAAACAATCACAAGACAGAAGACAGTTCTCGAGCTTGGCGCGAAAAATAGTCTAGGTCAGCTTCAGTACCCGTGAGCCACAACCCCTCAACCCAAAATGTGGCTAGTTGTGCAAGGCGTCATGAGATCGCTCCGCCAACGTTTGGAAATTCCACTGAGCTGCACTTGAGCGGAGCTGTGCTGATGGAGGGAGGTGGCCGGAGCGGGTTCAGGGTTTTGGAAGGTTGAAACCATCATAGAAGCATTTGTGCGCCTTTGATTTAGACTCAACCCTAAACCCCTAAACCCTAAACCCTAAAATTTAGACTGCATCGCCAGGAGGAGCGAGAGTGAAACAGATAGCCTTTGAGCCTGCAAATCCCAAGCCTCGCCCAAACCCTGGCCCAAGTTTGAAGCCCAGCCAACCGAGTCCCTTTACCCGGACTATTGCTCAGGGACTAAGGTACTTGATATGGATTATAAACTACTCTAAACTATAAACGCTACTATCCTAAACCCAAGTACCTATAATCATTCCAGGCGCTTTAGACCACTAGGACTACGGGTCTTAGGATTACCGGCTTATCGTGCCCTTATGGGGTGCCCCGACTCAAACAGAATCCCTGGCTCCCTTCAAGGGGTGGTGGCCCTCAGCCATCGGCGTAGGGTTCAGGGTATGGAAGAGTATCCCGTTGTAGTCCATATAAATACGCATATAGTATAATACAAGACCTTATCCCAAAGTGTTCAGGACTCCATAGGAGGCTTTACTTCGTCGGCTGGGCTTCCTTGAGTTAGCAATTTCCGTAACATCTTCCGACTCCTTGTGCTGCCCATCCTGGTAGGGCCATCGCGCTTGTGCAAACTTGAGCTGTCCAGAGAGAGCCTTTAAGCCCCTAGACCCTAGAGCCCTAACCTCCTAAACCCCTAAACCTCTAAGCCCTAAAGCGCTAAAGCCTAAACCTCTGAAAAGTATCCGTCAGGTGAGCGCCTCGTGACTTTCGTGCGCGAGAATCGCCGGCGACGCGGCGACCCCACGCGCCGCCGCCGACGGAATGAGGGAACGATCATGACGATGACCAAGGACTAAGGGTTCAAGTCAGGCTTTTCGAGAACGGTCAGGACTCCCACGGACCTACCCGCTTTAGGTTTTTTTAGGGACCCAGGACCCAGTAGGCCCAGTAGGGTTTAAATTTTAAACAGAAAGGTGATACTTGAAATAAAACCTGTCAATTCTTCATCCATGCTCTGGGACCTAGACCGGCCCGGGCTCCGTAACCCGCAACCCTCTAGATGCCAAACCACTCAACTCCCAATCCTAAGCCCCAAACCCGCAAACCCCAAAGCCCAAACCCGTGCTGCTTGGCCTTTCTGCTTGCATTGTCCCCGGGGCCTTAGTACTCCAATAACGGTGTTCGAACGAGTTCCCTGCGGTGCGACTTTGTTCAGCTGGGCGGGTGGCAAAAAAAACCCCAGAGCTCAAAGTCCTAGGCCTCGAACCCTGATCGCACCCTGAAGCCGCTGGGCCTACACCCTACCCCGCCGAAATGAGAAAACAATCCGTAGAATAAACCCCTGCACCCCGAGCCTGATCTCAGTCCCTGAACACTTGAACGAGAAATTTAAGGCTCTAAGGATTTACGGTTTAGAATTTAGTATTTGGGGCTTAGGGTTTAGTATTTAGGGTTTAGGGTTTAGTATTTAGGGTTTAGGGTTTGGGGTCGCCCCGTAGCCCGTAAGGGCTCCTCTAGCGGCATCAGATGTCAGGACATCTCCTCCTTGCCGCCGAAGGATCGGAACTTGCAGGCTTCGCTGGCCACGTATCTGCCGGAAGAAGGCCTGATGATCAGTTGGGGTTTAGGGCCCATAGGTTTTAGGGGTTTAGGGTTTAGGGCCTATAGGTTTAGGGGGTTTAGAGGTTTAAGGTTTAGGGTTTGGGGGTTTAGAGGTTTGGGCTGCTAGTGTCGAAGGGTTTTGGCTTAATAGCAAGAGCAGCCGGACATCCTAGTCCTAGTAACGACGATAGGTACCTTAAACTACCAACCCCTACTTTTTTGTAGGCTCTTATTAAAAATGATTTATAGGGACCCTACAAAAAAGTAGGTTTTGGTAGGTTAAGGTAGTAGTATGTTACTCTGGCAACCATCAAAACACTACTAAGCGCATGTCCAAGAGTGTTACCGACAACTTCGAATGATAAGACTCCACGCCCATGGCAAATCAGCGAAGCTCCTTCACCCCCTGAGACTTCATGTAGAATGCACAAGAGCCCTGCGAAAGAAAGGAAGGTTATCAACGTAACAGGTACACTGTCGAGCACCCCTCCCTGTACTCAGCAGGAGAAGCAGTGGGAGCAGCTTTCACAAGCGACGGGAAGATGATTGTGGCCGGAACTTTCGGTTCGGTTGGCAAGCTGCTTCTGATGAACGAGCCCCTGGGCCTTTCTCTTTTTGTTTAGGCTGAAGACTGCTGGGCTGAAGTCCAAAGGGGTTCTCGGGTGTAAAGATGGGTCTCCTCCCGAAGTTGGGCGTAACGGTAATGGGTCAGACTGTTTGAGTTCGGTTTTCTTACTCTTCTGTGTAGAATCATAACGTTATCCCCAAGCCCTAAACCTTGCGACCGAGGAAGCAGGGGGTGAAGAACCCTAAACCGTAAACCGAAGCCCGATACGCTAAACGGAGAAGCGAAGAATCAGAGGTCCGGCGTGCAGACTGAGTACTCTCTAGGCACTGCGGCGGGCAGAAGGGAACATGACGAGTTTTTAAAGAGCTTCAGTTGTTTAGTTCCACGGCTAATGGTTTTCAGGGCGTAGGTGTCAAAGCCTAGGTGTATCTGCAAGCCTGAGTCTCGCCCAGACCCTATCCCCTGCACTCCGAAGTCTCAACCCCAGAGCCATGAACGAAACCCCGCGAGTTTTCCAAGCCCGAACTCCGAACCACGCCCCTGTCTGTCTGGCCGGTAGTTCGGTACGCGCTGGGATTTATGTGGCCGAGCTGGTTGATATGTCAAGCCTGGAAGGTCTACTACAAGTCTTGATTGGGTTTGCAAGCTGGCTGTATGGTTTGGTGTGTGTCCCACGGCCTTTGCAGGGCTTTGGCAAACCTGGGTTCTGCAGGGGAGTCTCAGAGAGAGTCCATGCAATCAGCATGGCGTCTACCTCAGTTAGCCAAGCTCCCATGCCTGCAGAGCCTATAGCCCTGAAATTCAAGCTTGACATCTGGATGATGTCTAGAAAAGCTGTCACAAAAAAGCTGCTCTGTGCCCTCAACCCCGAGGAGGCTCCTCTTGAGTTGCAGGATGGACAGAAGGAGGCCCCACACAGTGGACAAACTGAACCTAGCAGCAGAAACAGAGCTGAACCCAACACTCTGGCCCATCCTCATAGACCCCTGATGGAACCCTTTTAAAAGCCTAAACTCAAACTCAACCACAGGCAACGAGACCGTCTATGACTTGGACGCTATGAGCAACGAAAGTTCGCTGGTGGTCAGTGGTTCTTTCGGAGCCGCCTGACTTCCATAATGTAGACCGCGCATGAATAACTCCAAACCCCCTTGATAAGGATCATAATGCGGATCCGAATATTGCGTAGTGCCTTTGACAAAACGAAGTGCCTTGGAGCTTGAGGGTTTAAGGATTTAGAGTTCGGATCCACAACTAGTCAATGGCAGGGTTTGAGGCTTTCCCAGAGGGTTGAGGGTTTAGGTTTACAGTGCTTGGGGTCTAAGCCATGATATTCTACGAGCTTCTTCCGGCCAGATTAGTGCTAGATCCATCTGCTTCTTACATGGAGCTGTTGACTGCCGACGATCCGCGCAGCACCAAGTTGCGAGGATGGAGTGGAGGAAATCAGATGGAAGAGTTGGCCGGTTGGCCTTTTCCAATAAACTGAAGATTCTAAAACCCCAAGCCCGCAGGCCTAAGCCTTGCAGTGAGCCCCACATGCTGGCAGACAAGAACAGAGGCCGAACAAGCAAAGGGAGAGGGAGAGAGAAACAGAAAGAGCGAGAGAGAGCGGGAAGTTGACAAAAACCGCAGCAGCACTCCTAGACCCTCCATCTGGGACCATATGCCCCTATTTGAGGGTACAAGGATCCTGGCAAGATCCCACAGAACTCCCAAGGGTTTGCAGTGTTCGCGCTACGATCCGGACTGGCTCTCAGGTGAAGCGCATGGATGTGTCGGCTACCAACTTCAGCGAGGTGCAGAAATTAGGGGCGCATTGTCGGTTGACGGCTTAGGTTTCAGGGTTTGGAGTGCTACAACGGGGCTGAGGGTTTCAGTGTAGGTGTTTGGGCTTTGAGGCAGTGTGGGGTGGTCTTATCGGCCCTCGAGGCAGATTTCAGTAGCCTGTGTGACTTCCAAAGCTCAAAGCTTTTACCGGCACAGAACCATGCACCCTTCACCACGCAGCCCGAAGCAGAAAGCCAAACTGGGAGAAACTCAATCCTGCAGCTCCAGGCTACCCAGAGGCCCCAAAGTAGTTCCTTTTCGGCCTTTTCGGGGTTCATATATAGAATCCTATAAGGTAACCCCAAAAAGGAACTACTTTGGGGCCTCTGGGTAGAGAGGCTGCTCTGAATGTATGCGGCCTTCAGCTCTGAAACTCACAAACAAGACTTGGTCACATACGTAATTCCCCTTAAGGTTCGTGCTTCGTATCTCCAACGATGGGCTGAGAACATAGCTTCTCTGAGCAACCATTAGGTACTACTTATGTACACAAAGACAATGAATTCGTTGCTCCCCCTTGAGTTCTTATGTGTTTGTCAATTTGTGGTATTACTTGGCTTCTGTTTCTCTTCCCCCTGTTCCTAGCATTCGGGGGCTCTGCTCACAGCCTTTGGCCCTGAGGTCTGGAGTTGGACTCCTGCGGACCTCTCCGGCGAAGTGCGAGTTCCGAAGCTGCAGCAACATCTTAGAAGGATGGAGGGGGGCAAGGTCAAATGCTACATTAAACTACCAAACCCTACTTTTTGGTAGGTTCTGATTGTAAAACCCTAACATGGAATTTATAGGGACCCTACAAAAAAGTAGTTTTGGTAGGTTAAGGTACACTATAAACTTCGATGATGTCCAGATCCTAGACCCAAAAACGCGTTGAAACCGATGTTCTTAGGTCTTGAGCCCCAAGCCCTCGATCCTGCAAGGGCGCAAGGCTAGGGTTTAGGCTAGATGGGTAGGGTCAAAGTGGATTAGAGTTTGGGGTTTCTAGGTTGGGGCCTTGGTAGGTCGGAGTGTAGTGTTCGAGGATTAGACTGTATAGGATCTACCTGGACCCTAAGGAACCTACCTTTTTAGGGTCCCCTAATAGAATTTCTATATATAAGTCCCTAAAAAGGTAGGCTATTTGGGCCAACTATTTGGGGTTAAGGTACGATTTCCTTTCAAGGATTCTGGCATTCAGGTCGGAGTGTAGTGCGCGAGGGTTGGAGTTTAGGACTTACGACTTCGGGGTCAGGAAGACCTGATAGCCTACAGACATGCGCGACCCAAACTTCTACGTTAGGGATTTTCAACCTTTGCAAGCTTAATCGCAAAGGTCTTGGAGATTAGCCCCTATAAACATTTAAGTGTAGGGACATTACCACTTTGGCTTCCAGGCGGTTGCGCTGATCTCAGATGACGCTTCACCAGACAGACTTGAGTTTTCCCCGCGCCACCTCTTTAGGGTGGAGGGTTGAGGACCCTATTTTCCCGACCTTTCACCTTGTCAATGTTGGCATCCGACCGTCAATGTCAAAGAGTTCCCAGATCCTCCAAGATGGCTTCAGTGACCAATTATACCATTTGGGAGGTACCAGTATAGTTGGTCAGTAATAATGAATATTATGGAAGCAATGGTAATGGTACTGGTAAGAAGAATACATGTGTTAGAGAAGAGATGGGAGCAGCCTACAACCCCAAGCGAGGTGAGCACGGCTGCTGGGAAGACGGCCGTACTGTATCAAAAGACCGTCGCAGTCCTGGACGACACAGGACTCGCCTTTAGGGCTTCATTCGGAATCTTTCGACACTCTACAAGAAGGATTCTCCAGCCGGCAAAGCTCCTGCAGGTTGCGTGTGGCGGTTCGGATGCCTACAACCGATCATAAGCCCTACTGCCAACTCCCTTTAGGCCCACTAAAAGGGGGGGTGCGACCTTACTGAATTCGAGTGTGTTCCTTCCAACTGGACTGTTAGCGCGCCTGCTAGGTCCCATGTTCTTGACCGGAAAAGCACATGGGAGTTTCTGAAAATTAGGGGTACCTTATTTGGGGGTCCTTATAATAAGGCTCCTACTATTTAGGGTACTATATTAGGGTCCCCTATTTTTGGAAACCCCCACATCGGATGTAAAGTCTGTTCTGTTCGCGTACAATCGAATTTGTTTCGCTTGGGTTGCGAGCTGCACCCAAGACGACCACCAAGCAACACCTCAACACGAAGCTCTCTTTGCTACTGCCGGCTTGGTTCCAAAATGCCTGCGCGGTTTATTGGGCTTCGAGACACTGTAAACCTGAAACCCCTTAAACCCGAAACCCTAGCAAGAAGACCGAATCCTTTCCACGGCCTATGGGGGGTCTACCGTTTGGCTCTGGTTCAAGACTGGCTCATCCCAAGCTGCTGCGCTGCAAACCCGAACTGATTTTTTGACCCTTTCATTCCTCAGTCTATTAGAGCTCAATACAGACGTCTGGGTCTGAATAGTTGGTGATAATATTGATAATCACTGCATACATGTTCGATACAGGACAACAAGATCTGTAGTAGCTAACGACCCGAGCTGGTTTTTCGCCCTCACATGTACTTTTTTGTCACAAGCATAAGAAGCATTTTTTAAAAGCGGGTGATGGTAGGTGAAGGATTAACCCTCGAATGTCAGGCACCATGGTGTCCAGTGACACCATACCGCGAGATTACCCCAAGGATGTGGCCATCTCTCCTGATGGGACGAAGGCAGCGTTTGCTTTTGGTTTCCGTTCAGGGTGCAGGGTTTAGACCGGGGCCGTCCAGCACAACAATTTGCGCGGCATGCAGAAGTTCTGCGACGATACTGTTTAGGCCGTGGGCCCGAAACCTGAAGCCCCAGAAAAGCGTAGCGCCATCATAAGCCGCGACGAGTCCATCGGAACCGAGTTGAAGCAACACTCCCACCGCTCCGTACCAGAACTACGGGCCACAGTCCTGAATGAAGATTGGCAGGTGTACGCGGTTGGCTTTCGCAACGGTCGGAACGAAGATGATGGAAGTGGCCGGAGCAATCCGGAAACTCGGCCGCTTTGGAGTTGTGGGTTCCATGTTTTTGAAGCAGTATTGGTGCTGGGGTTTTAGGGTCAAGGACTTCGAGTTTGGGGTTCGAGTTTTGCTGGATGTCTTGCAGGATCTGTAACTTATGTTGTGCGGCTTGAGGGTTGTTAGCACATGTGGTTCAGGTTTTTGCATTGCGGGCGTAGAATAGGGACGTTTCGGGCTCAGCTTTTCAAGTCCTGTCGGCGGCCTAGTCGCCACAGATTTACCGATAGTGTTCCGGTGTAGTCTCCAGCAACTAGTGTATGCGACCAGAATATACCCGGATTATTCATTGTGCTTAGGGTTGGCTAGGCAATCCTGTTCCCTAAACCCCACACCCTAACCCTAAACCCTAAACCCTGCAATGCGGTCCTCCTCCTTGCTAAGTGGGAGGGAAAAATGCAGCCCGAAAGAACTTAGACACCTTAAACTCTCCACCCAAAGCCCGCTTCGACGCTGCCAAGGGCTTTGGGCGCAGGGTACGTAGGGTTTAGAGGGTTTCAGGGTTTTGAGTTTAGGGCGAAGTAGCAAGCCTGTTGCAAAAGGACATGGGGGTTTAAGGGTCCAGGTTTTTCGGGCGTGCAAGGCTGAAAAGGGACGAGGATGTAAGAATGTAAGAGCACCCTTATGCTTCAGAAGTTTTCGGGCGAGGGTTTGGGGTTTAGGGGTCACGGAATCCCTCCGTTTCCCGAAAGCCCTCCACAAAAGACTCAAGTTACGAGGAGAGGCTCCCTTTCCGAATCCCAACCACCTCAAGCCCCGCCGCAACTCCTAGTATGGGGGGATTGGGATATTTGGTTACATGCATACATACATATATACATACACGCATCTATACTACATATGTATACTGTCATGTCTATCTATTTGTCTTAAAAATTATACAGCCCTTATTTCGGGATACAGACCATGGGCCATAAACGCTTTGCGGGATTTGCTTGGTCCTCAAGGTTCAGCTGGCCTTTGTCTATGCCTTCAACGCGGCCAACTTGTCGGACCCCTGGCTCTGGAAAACCTTTGACTTCGATCCGCCGCCCGGCCAAGACCTCGTTCAGCATCGTTCAGCACGATGTGGAGTCCACTGCTGTTAATTATAAGGGTTCAGGGTTCAGGGTTCAGAGTGTTCGCTGCACAGAATCTAAGCCCATGCTGAAAGGGGTTCAGGGCGTGGGGTTCAGGAGGATGCAGAGGTAAGAGTTTCCACAAGGTCCAGGTGGGATTTAGGATTTCGGTGTCCTGGATGCCTATTCTGGGAAGGGCTTGGGGCGCGCGTTTTTTTTCGCATTTCGGGTCTGAGCTCTGGGGTGTTGTTAAGCTTTTGGACGTTTGTCAATCATCCTTCCCCTAATCTTAAACGGGCGCCCCGCCCAGTACAAACTCTGGAAAGTGTTTTTATTATTTGTCTCTACTTCCACTTCTGAGGGGTCGTGCTCTTGCTCCTGCTCTGGCTCTTGCTCCCGTGCTGGCTTTTGCTCCTGCTTCTGCTGCGTCTCTTGCGCCTGCTCCTGCTCTTGCTTTTGCTCCCGCCTTTGCTCCTGCTCTTGCTCGTACTTCCTCTCTTGCTTTTGCTTTGCTCTTGCTGCTGCTCTTGCTGATGCTCCCGCTTTTGCTTTTGCCTCTGCCCAATGTGTTTTTATTGTCGGGGGGGTGTTTAATAAAAGGGGGAAGTGATTACTAAGCATAGGGCTTTGTACATCATTAGCATTAGCCTAATTCGTGCTGAAGTCAGACATTGCCATCAGTGTGTTTCTGTCCTTAATACTAAACTCTAATCTCTGATCCTTATAGGGGTCGTTGCAGCTTGGGCCCAGCTTGCGAATCCTGGAAGCCAAGCTGTGCTCGGGTTGCAAGAAAACTTTTGCATGGACTTAATATAGGGGCCTTAATAATTAGAATAGGGTTTTGGGGCCCAGTATACTATGATTACAAGAAACCCCCAAAAAAGGTTTCAGGCCCCTATATGACGACGCAAGTCCATGCGAAAGTTGTCTTGCAACCCGAGCACAGCTTGGCTAAAGCTGCCTAGATAAAGAAACCCTGAGAGCCCCACTGAATGAAGCGACGAGCCCTAAGCACTTAGCCCCAAAGCACTGGATAAGCACATAATCTCAAGGAATTTGGTCGATTGGGACATGGCTGACACCCGCCTCTACCGTGTTGCTTTCGGTCAGGAGGGGGTTCGGGGTTCGGAGCTTCGGGAAATTCCTAGACCTTACATGCTATATGTCCCTACCCATAGGCTCCATAGTAGTTCCTTTTTGGGATTACCTTATAGGATTCTAAATATGAACCCCAAAAAGGAACTACTATGGAGCCTATGGGTAGACCCTGAAAACCTGAGCTGAGAAACCCTAGTTGCCAAGCCGTGAAGCGTACAGAGTTTGGAACACGGTGCGTGTTTTGTTTTGTTTACCCTTGAGGGCAAAGAGAGGCTACAGGGGTTGCCTTTGTTGGGTTTCAGGGTGTAAGAATGCGGTTTAGATTCAGATTTTTAGGCTCGGCCGTGGAGGACGTAGGGACCTGGCACGTGGGTCGTGGTTGGGGTTTGCACGTGGCGTTGCTGGTGCTGTGTTACTTCTATCTTAAGAATGCTTTTCCAGTGTTCCTGGCATTGGCTGCGTCCAGAGATCCTCAGATCCTCCAATCGGCTCAGACTTCAAATGCATCTCAGAAATGGAAGTGAGAACTTGAAGAAAGTTTGAGGTTTAGGACACTAGGAGGTCTCGTATATGATCTCTTTGTCCTGCTGGTTTGGTTCACGTCGGCCCGGGTGCAGGATGGGCAGCTCTACATTTTGGGAGAGACGGCCGGCGGCAACAGCATCTTCCGCTGGGATGGAAAGTACCTCGCCGAAGAATGCCAATTCGCAAGGCGTGATATCCGCACTTCATTTAAGACCCTGCATGCGGATGCCCAAACCCGAAGACATCGCATCTGGATGCATTCTTGGCCGGCCCCCAACCCCCAACCACATTCATGCATTGCTTTCTGTTGAAATCTCCCCTGCTTATTTGGATTTAACCGCTTATCTCCGTTGAGAGAAGGCCCAGCCGACCTAAACTTGCTAATGAAGGCTCAGAGAGCCAACCTCACTGACAAAGGCACTGCCAGAGCAAGGAGGATGATCCGGAAAAGGGCGCAATCAGCAACGTGACGCTGCTTGAGTCCCAGTACCGGCGATTGAAGTATACGGACAGGGGTTTGGGTTCCGTACTTGGAAACAGGACGAAATACAATCAAAAGCCAAAGGCCTAAACCCCGAACCCTGCCTATGCACAAACAACCCGAGAGGGCTTTCAGCTAGAAGCATGACCCCCTACTGGCTGCCCTCTTATCCTTCAAATGTGCCCGAAGCAAGCCTCTGAGAGAAAGCTACGGGTAACCCGGACGGGTGGCGAGTTCAGGCTTGCGGGTAGGCTAGACGGCTGTTGCTTGGAAACATGGGGTTTACGGCTTAAGGCTTGGGTTTAGTAGGAGCGCCTACATGATGAGCAGACCCGTATCCTACTGGTCTTGCTTACCCCTTAAGGTTTGTTTGGGTTTACTGGTGAGTAACATGGCGAGGTTTTACATGCAGCATACAGGGTTGAATATCGAAGCACCGGTTGGCACCGATAATGGGAATCGTCAATTTTATTGTCCCTAATGAGTTTCATGAGTTTACAGTTTCCACTGTGGGATGTTAGGCAATCGTAGGGCTGCACGTATTCAGCCATGCAGGAGTCTTTTGATGAACCCCTGAATGGAGGACATTTTCGACCATGGCTTCAACGCCGGCTCTGCGCACATGGCCTACTTCGCCCGCATCGCGGGGACCTCGGCTCCCCTGGGTTGTGCAGGGGCGCTTATAGGGCTTAAAGGGTAGGGTTTAGGTTTTGCTTAGGGTTTGGTAGGGGGTTGTGGGGGTGTTTGAAGGTTCGGGGTTGAGGACTTGGAGTTTGGAAGGTTGTGGGGGTACTGTGGGGTTCTGGGTTTAGGACTTTAGGGTTTAGAGGGTTGTGGGGGTCTTTTGGGGTTCTGGGTTTAGGGGCTTGGGGCTTAGGGTGTAGGAGGCTTGAGAAACAAGGGTGTTCTTCCAGAGTTCGGGGTTCGTGGACTTGATTGTTTATTGGCTTGGGGAAAGCCTAAACCCTAAAATCCTGAAGCCTAAGTCATAGGGCTTGAGGAGTTTGGAGCCTTTAATTCGGTACCGGGGTGTACGACTTTTTCTAATGTATATAATTCAATATTTGTGGGAGTTTGTGACAATTCTGTCTCCTAAACTATCAACTCTCAGGGTTTTCGTCAGCAACCGAGGACCCCACGGATGGTGCAGTGAAGGAGGGTAAGCTGATCATCCCGCGGCTGATCTCCAACATGAAAAGCAACACCTTCCGTGTCAAGGAGGCTTGGGGTTTAGGGTTTAGCGTTTAGAGAGACTGGTGAAATCATACTGCCGGAGGCACCTCAGAGAGACCTCGCTCAGAAAAGGGTATAGAGTTTAGGCTTGATGGCTGGGGCCGTAGATCGATCTGTTAAGAGCCTGAGAACACAGTTCAGGCAACCAGGCACAGACTGGGGTATCACGTGCAGCGATATGTTCAGCTTGGAATGCTTCCTTAATTAGGATTCCTTGCGAAAAAAAACATAGCACAACATACTGCAAAACCCACACGGAATTATTCGCGCCCCTATGTTGTAAGGATCAAGAAGAAAGAAGTCGCAGGATTTGCCCTTGAAACCCAATTAGCAAAGTGGTGAGATGGATGGCTCTGCGGTTTCCAACCCGATACTCGAGGCCCTCTGAACGAACTCTACAGCCATAACTCCAGACCGAGATCTAGGTTGTTAAAAGCCGGCAGGCGACCGAAGAATCGTGATCAGCTCAGGCCCCAAAGCAGGAGAAACCCCCAAAATCCCTGTGAGGGTTCCATCACTGCCGACTCCTTTGGCCGGGTCTACGTGGGCGGTGTATCTTCCTGTTGCATCGAAGCCCGCGACCTCAACTTCATCAACCGTATGCCCGCCTGGACCCCAGGGGGTTGTAAGGTTGCTGTACCGGTTTAGGGTTTGAGGTTTCGGGTTTTGGGTTCCTGTCAAGAGGGCCAAAATGGACTCCTAATTATCACGCTTCCTACAAAGCGTAATTTTTGGCGCTGAGGAGCTTTTGGGGTTTTGGTGCCGCGACGCTCCCGAACCCCGCGTAAGTAGCATCCCTGAGCCCTGCAACCCCGAACCCCCATGAACCTGATAGATGGGATCTCTAATATAGAACCCCGAATAATGGCCACTGCTTCCCCTCAGGGCTCCTTATAACGGTGTTGTAATGTAATGTACCCCAAACCTCGTCAGAGTGATTAAGGCCAATACAATAAAGAACCCCATTCTAGACCCCATCGAACCCTTAAAGGCACCCTGATAGTACCCTTTTTATCATACTGTACCTCTTGTTAGGGCACCTACTTTATGGTTAGGATATTCTCTGTATATATATATATATATATGCACAGAGAGAGAGAGAGAGAAAAACAAAGTAGGTACACTAAAATGGGGGGGCGGGGGGGGGGGGGNGTATGAGTAGGTAGGTTAGGCATCTTCAAGCCCTCAAGCCCCCAGGTCGGCAGTTATGCGGGTGGAGACATGGCCCTGGTCGTTGTGGCTTGGAGCGGTTGGAGCTGTCGGTGTTGGGCTTAGGCTTTGGGGTGGAGGGGCTTAGGGGGGCCTTGGCTTACAAAGCCTCAAAGATATCATGTTCTTGGTTTTGGCAGTTTCCGGCAATCCCTAACGTAAATCCTGTTGTCTTGAGCCGTAACCACCCAATTCTGAGAAACTGTCTGCATATTTGGATGTGACGATCCCTGAAAGCACCAGCCCTAGACTCCAAACCGCATACACCAAAATAAAGCCTTCCAACCTGTTTCCAAAAAAACAAACAAACGTCGCCCAAATCACTTGCACATACATCTAAAGCGGAACCGTAGGCCGTAAGCCATACGCCTAGACCCCAACCAAATCATAAACTTACCCCAATTTACTTTGAGGGTCCACATACACTGCCATTCTGGAATTAATTACTGAGGTCACAAAAAACCATCCTAAAAATTGTTTTTGGGGGGTGGCTAATTCCATAATAGTAGTATATCTGGACTTTGAGGGTTACCATGGAGAAATCCGAGTACGCAGCCGGGTCTTCCGTTGTGGCTTCGGAGGTTTGTCAGTAACTTTTCGGGGCACTGTCACAGAATAATATTATGCACCAAGGAATAAGAATGGTCTTTGGAGCTTCATTCCACACTGGTGTAGTGTATATGGCACCATCTGGGTGTCCGAACGAGTGCATATCGGACGATCTAAATAAACCTAAAGCCAACACCCCAAACCTTAAATCCTAAGCTCTGAATCTTAAACCCTGTATCCTAAACCATCCTAAACCTGAAACCTGAAACTCCATACCCCCAACATGAGAGCCGATGCGGTTTTAAGCTTTGTTCACAGGCTTCTTTGGGAAGGTCGTTTCAACTCACGGCCAAGGAATCCTAATTCTTCTGCTGTAGTAGGTAGTTCGGATTAGACTTGCAGCGAATCTTAACCCATGAGACTTGTAAACCCTCAACTCCTCAACACGAAACCACAAACCCTAACTTAAACCCTAAACGCCCTAAACCTTGCAAACCCTAAATACTCAACCCTGAACCCCACGCCATCCTACACTCTGAACCCTAAACCCATAATAACCTTGAGCGCCGAAACCCAATAATAACCTTAAGAAGGTAAGCCTAAGCCCTAAGCCCTTCATAACCTTAATTAATACCCTTAATATCCTAAACCCTTAATCACTAATCAACTTAATATCCTAAACCCTTAATAAACTCAATATCCTAAACCCTTCATATGAATAAACTTAATAAGGTAAGCCCTGATCTTCAAAGCCGCCTCCGCTGGACGCCTTTCAGTAAGGACGGGGTTAGGGCTCAGGGATCCTGGGGCTTTTGGGCTTCCGTTTAAGTGTTTGCTGAAGGGTTCTGTTACGGGATTTACAGGAATGGCTGATTTATGCGGCTCAGGGCTTTGGGGGTTTAGGGGTTTCGCTTTCTTGGTCTGGATGTCAGTTTTATTTGTTTGTGGCTTTGTAGTTTGGGACTGTCGGAAGGGTACGTTCCGAGTTGAGTGGTTGTGGTCTTTCAGGCTTTGGGGTGTGAAGACATTATTCGTTCAATTGTTCTTGGTTCGGCTTTATGGTTGAGGGCTTTGCAGGCTAGGGCTCTATATATATATATACACGATTAAATTTCGGACTCTAGAGTGGGATCACACACATCTGCGAGCCTTCGATCAATACATATGCCAGTGTGTCAGTGCAAACGCCGGCCCCGAAGACCCTGCACAGACCAAGAAACCCCAAGGCCCAAATTTCATACGAAAGGCTCTACTGGCTCAACCCTAATCCCTAAATCCTAATCCTGAAACCTGTCTCAAGGCCCCCTCAAAAAAGCCATTCCTAATACTAAAGGCTGTTTCAGCTCCTCTTCCTGGGAGGAGAAGGGGAAGGGATCTGTTCGAGCTCTGGCCGTTCGCCCGGGCGATGACGGAGTCGAGGTGAAGCTGTAATACAACGGCCTGAGTCATAGGGATAGTACTCCTGGGGTTTTCCGAATATAAACACATTAGATGGTGCATCTCGACACCTTATTCCAGATGATGCCTCTCTACTTATCCGTCTTTCTAAGGCCACTAAGCAGGATTGGTGGTTCCGGGGTTTCCGGCTTTGCACGCTGCTACATGCTCTTATGGAAGTCTCCCAGACCCGCGTGTGTAAGGCTTAGGGGTTTCGGGGTGCAGGATGTATGGATTTGTTGTTTGCCGGGCTGAGGGGTTCTGGGTTTCGGGTTCGGGGGCTTTGGGAGCATTCGGGCCGGGGTTCGAAGGTTGGGGTTGGGGTGTAGCGATCCGTCTCTGAGGCATTGCTCCTGGGATCTGTCCATCATGGCGAGATGCACACCGTCAATGCTGTCAAATCCAGCTGCGAGTCTCACAGAGTATATAGGGCTTAGCGAATGGAGTCTGACGGTTAAGCCTTAAACTTGTCAACCCCCCTAAACGACATAATAAACTGCCGCCTAACTGCATACAACTTCGCTGCTTAGAGTATGTAAGGCAAGCTCGGCATGCGTATGTTCTAAACGGCTTCAGGGTCGTCGGGTTTACGGTCTAAGAGCCGGGTTTAGGCATGTCGGTCGAAGGTCAGGAATGAAGGGCCTTCGGCTTCAACGGTGCTCATGGAGTCGATCCGTCGCGGTACAAGCATTTAGGGTTGTCCTCGTTCGAAAAGGCTGCTGGAATTTGTGCACCTCCGGTCAGCCTTTGCCTCTGCAGTTTTCCCAAAGGGTCCTAAGTACCTATATGGTAGAATGTAGGTTTCTACATTAGGAATCATTATTTATGATTTGGGAAAGTATCCCCCGTAACAGTACTTAGGACCCTTTGGGTTTGACACGGTGTTGCAACTTGGTTCGGAACGCAGAAGGCCGGCACCCAGCCACAAGCCTCCTCTCGCTGCTCTCGCTGAGGCCGCAACATGAGCAACACGACAGTGGACGGTTACTTGGTGCGCTGGCAAGAAGAGGCGCTTGATTTGTAGGATTTTAAACGGGGTTCTCCCACATGGAGTTTCAATCGGGATTGCGTTTTCATGAACGGTCATATCATGATTCCCGGACGAATTTCAAAGAACCCTTTTGGCTTCCAACTTCGATTCGTTGATGTCTAGGAATCGTTTGAATTCGTTTCAAAATATTCGGGCTCTCTCTGCCGAGCATGAGCAACAAAAGGCTCTGCCTGGCCGAGCATCGCCTTTAGCCTATATAGCTCGACTGCATGCATAGTCGTTTGCAGCTCTGAGCGCGATCTTGCAGGCTCCGGCTCAAAACTTATAGACATCGGAGCCTTGCCTGAGCAAAGCAGTAGACTACAGCCAAGGGGTGCTCTGAAGGCATCCCAAAATGACCGGATCAAGATCTCCAGGGCTTATGAATTCGTAGACCGGGTGCCCCCGCCATACAGACCACGAAGGGGACATTCAGTCTCGCAGGCTGTGGGTGATGAAACCCTCTGCCTGCAAGTTGATGGGATGCTTCAACTTGGGCCTGTGGGGCCACATGTTTATTGCTACGGTTCGGGAGCTGCCGACCTATGCTCTGCTCAACAGGCTCCACATGTAACTGTCGCACTCTGTAGGCTGAGCTTTCTCGAAGGTCAGCAGCTTTCATGTCCTTAGAACGTCTTCACAAACGGCACCGCTCCAAGCTTCTTCAATACTATACTTCGTCTTCCAGTCTGGCGACAGCTCCTTGGGTCACTCACCCCACATCTCCCCAGCAGCGCCGATGAAGCCCAGCTCTTCCTAAGCTGGAAAAACACATGTTCTTTGAACTATGGTAAGCATCCTAAAGCCTAATCCACTCTCAAAGCTGTCTGGATTGTGGCTCTGTGACTTCTCCCTGCCCTAGCTAAGTGGGAGGCACAATCCCTTAAGCCTTAAACCCTCAAAGCGGACTCTGCAGCGCACCCCCTGGTTGGAGCAATTCCGTCGCGTCTCCACCAGGGTTTCCTTAACCCGGTGGCATACCCCGGCGTCGATCTTGTTAAGGAACTTATGCATTGAGTCATTCCAACAAACAAGAAGGCAGAATATTCAGCGCATATGATTCAAATGCCAAGTGAGCATGATGTGGTAACTCGAAAGCATCTTAGCAAGGACTTTCTGACGGTTCGAGATGTCCTCGACCGGTCCATGATTTTGTGCTTCCTGAACTGCAGAGCACCGTCTTTCTTACGAGCCCAAAGTACTTTGCTTCGTGCTTTTTCCGTTGCGTGGGTTCTTGGATTGACGAGTTACGGCTGTCTAATTTATCTGCGGTTTCAATGAAGAGTGCAACAACTCGCACTGCACGTTAATCCGGTGTCGCTTCGGTCGCAGTAGAATCAGAAGGCTCTAAGGAGACTTTGCGGTGCCAGTATTTTCAGCCGGACGGCTCCTGGTCTGAGATACCCCAAACCGGCTAAGGGAATATGCAGACTCATAGACAGTTCCGTGTGTGCGACACGTTGCCTTCTTTGGGCTCTTTGAATCGTTTCGGCTCTACAGCCGCGCCCTACGGGTCCAGGTACCTTGATTCCTCTGAAGTAAGACAAACCTAAAACTACTGTTGCTCTACGCCCTCGTGTAAAATCATTGGGTACTGGACCCTTCGGGTCGATGCTATTCCAGAGCGATAGTGCGGAGTTGTGTGGAGTTGGTGCTGCGGCAGGAAACGAGCTTGCACGGCACAGTAGCCAGGCTTTGCTGCGGCATCTCCCAGCCCAAAGAATCCCTATCTTAAAACAGAAACCCCGAAATGCAGTTTAGATGAAGCCTAAAAAACCGTTCGTATCCTTTGCGGATTTAGATTTGTGGTCGTGACGATTAGCTTCCTGATGTTTGATTACTAATCCTAAGCTTCTCCAGCTACAGGGGTTCAATGTTTGACTTCGACTTAGGGGGCATCCAGGGTTGAGATTTTCGTGGTCCGACGATCATACCAGAAGCTCGATCAGGTTTCGGTGGAAAAGGCTGTACTTGGGCAGCTCTTTGAAGTCTGAACTGGAACCTTCAAAGTTGCAGCTCACAGGTGTTGATCCGAAACCATCTGGTGACTTCTCAAAGCATTCTGCCGGGAGTTGATGATGATGCAACTTATTAGTCTGCGGTAAGCTATATCCAGCTGGGTATTGGTTAGTTATAGAATCATGGAAAGCCTGAATGCTAGTCCTCTTCACGCCTTTAAGGGAACCATGAAGAGAAATCGGAGTGTGAGGTCCTTCGGTGTGGACCTCTGCCATTCCCCGGCCATTCTGCACATGAGGATTGCCGGATCGTGGTGTTTTGGCTCTTTGGCTCTTCCGGTAGCCGGTCCGGTTCGGCTATGAGCTCATCCGTCTGTGTCTGAACTATCCTTTCCTTGTGCCTCTTGTCCTGAAGAGCTAGGAAACCAGAGGGGCCGATGTTTGCAGCCATCGCAGGTCCCTTGCACCAACCAAGGATCTTTGTGTATGCGCCTCCCTGGTGGATGGCAGCCCGTCGAGCATGCTCACTAGGGCCGGGCGAAGGGCTGAAAGATGTTTCGAGTCGCGGCCATGAGATCTTCATGTTTCTGTTTTGCTTACTCTAGCATGGAGGCCATGAGATTCTGGCTCCTTCTGAGTTCGTTCCTGGTGCAAGCCCACCGAGAGTCTCAGCACTTCGCCGTGCAACTCGACGAGGAAATCGAAGAGCCTCCACCAACGATGCTCGCCCAAGAGTTCAGCTAGATATGGCCTGAAGCTCATTTTGATGTTGTTTAGCACCAGCTTTGCCCTGTTGTTTTCCCTTCACTGCCTGGTCTCCTGTTGATGTGCAGGATACTGGCTTCGCCCGAGAACTGGTCCAGCGTGCTTGAGTCCATCGAACTGGAGCCCGTTCGAGTGCATCTCCTGGCAGGGGTGGCTTGGCTCGGTCTGAGGTTGGTCGTTTACGCTGGAGCCCCAAACCCTTTTGAAATCCTCCAAAATAGTATATATGGCTCCGGAATACATAGGGTGTAACCGCTATTAAGATGGTAGGCCGTCGGAGCTACAGCTACAAGTTCAGACTGTGTCATCGGTGCAGTGCGCGCCAACAGGTCTTACGGAACGTTCCAGCTGAGTTTTTAAGGTCTACAGAAATGTGTCCTTTGAGCTGACAGCCGGTGCCATGCTGGAGCTACAGGGTGAGCCGGGCACGAAGGTGGAATTCTTGGCTGTGCATGGCAAGCTCGAGGACAAGGAGCGGCACGCAAGGTGTGAGCTCATGCTGAAGAGCCTCCGGCTGTCGCACAGTTCGTTCCGCGGTTGCGTCGTCTGGTTCTGACCGATGTGGCAGTGGAAGCAGTTCACCACACTGGCGGCTCCATATCCGACTCACCTCCAAAAATTTCCCAAAACTCAGATTTCATGGAGTCTCTCACAATCCAACGCTCGCTCCTGATTCCGATGAATATGGAATTCCGCGCTGGCAATGTCACTATCGTGGACTCCGCCATCATGGTCCAAGCACCACGAGTCTCGGGTCGCATGGTGATCGCTTCAACCGGCCTGACCCTCGTAAACTCGACCTTGGCGAACAGTAGCTTCATTTCGAATAGCATGACGAGCATCGTAAACTCCAGCATGCTCGGGAAGTACACCTTGTCTATTGTCGGGCGTGGCACTCAAAGTCGGATTGAGAAGTCACACTTCGGTGCCTGCCGCGGATACTGCATGTTCGCTCACGCTACCACAACGACAGAATCCTATCTCACTATGGTCGGTTCCTCAACGCAGACCGCTGTAGCCTGCTTGGGCATCGGTTGGCATGTGGAGATGCGCGACATGGAAATCTTCGATGTCAGCACAATGTTCATCGATTACCTTCCCTTATCGGGTTCTGCCGACGAAGCAGGCATTCGGTAAACCGTGTCAGCGGCATGTGAAGACCTGCTTGCACACTGCTGCTTTCAATAAACCCAACCTCCAACTATCTTGAACTGCCCGCCACGTAGCAGTACTGCCAGTGTTGTTCTTGGCCTGCCCTTTCCTACTATTCTCCCCATGCTTTCGACATCTTGTGTCGTGTGTGCATCGGAGGATGTGACATGACGTGACATCGCAGGTCTTCCTGCGCTGGATTTGACTTTCTCCATGGTCAAATTTCGGAAGGTGTGGAGCGCTGCCGGGAACTTAGGCTGATGCAGACTTGTCAGGTCGTCATCAACCCACTGTCGCACCTGCAAGGTCAAGATGGAAGCGAACCACTGGAAGGTGACCATGCAAGATGTCACGATGGAGGAGGTCACGCTTGCAGGCCTGAGCCTGCAAACCAAAGACGAGAGCGGCCGTGGCATTGTTCAGCTTCGTAACGTTTCTATGAGCAACATGTTGGGAGTTGGGGTGGTCCTGGAGCAGACGATCGCACGGATCTCCGGCATGACATGCAGAGAGTGTAACGTTGGAATCGTAGCCCGCGGCTCTTCTCTAAACATGAGTGGTGTAGACCTTGTGGGCAAGCACAAGCAAAGCAACGGGATCGTGCTGAATTCAGCACGTCTAGAAGCGAATGACGTGCGTATGACGAACCTGGCTGCTGGGCTGTTGCTGAAATCCTCGACCGTGCACGTGGAGGATGCCTTCATCACGGACAATGCTACTTGCATGCCCACAGCCAGCTCTCCACTAAGATAAGACAGGAGAAACCCCCAGTTTCAGGAGTCTGCATTGTAAGCTCAGGCTGGGCGCGGCACGGATCCAAGTTTCCATGCCCATCCAGAGCTGAGTTCCGGAGAGGTCCTATAACGCAAACCTCAGACTCCAGGAAACCCTACCGTTGATGTTTCGAGATTTTGACATTCGAGGCTTTGGGTGTCCTGCCAGTAAACACAACGGGCACCATCGGTGGCCTGGTCTACTTCAACGATGCAGCAGACGAGCTGTGTCAAGCTNACCGTTGATGTTTCGAGATTTTGACATTCGAGGCTTTGGGTGTCCTGCCAGTAAACACAACGGGCACCATCGGTGGCCTGGTCTACTTCAACGATGCAGCAGACGAGCTGTGTCAAGCTCATGTGAATGGCAATACTGTTTGTCCCGAACTGAAGCACCGGAGCGTGGCTATGCAAGTGCACCACACCAAAGCCTTGATGCTCTCCTTGCTTGCCTGTCTCGTCGCTACCATCTCCGCCGTCCAGGGTCTCAAGCTCCTCTACACCGAGAAGGCCTCAGCAGTNGTGGCTATGCAAGTGCACCACACCAAAGCCTTGATGCTCTCCTTGCTTGCCTGTCTCGTCGCTACCATCTCCGCCGTCCAGGGTCTCAAGCTCCTCTACACCGAGAAGGCCTCAGCAGTTGAGCCTGTAACCTTTGAGCTTGTGGTAGCTCCCAAGCGCAATAAACAGACAGGCTCAAGTTTTATATTTTCTGAACTGAACAACCCTTTGAGGCACTCTCCCTGCGCATGTTCTTGTGGATGCTCGGTTGTAGCCTGTGGCCCGTGGTGATGATCGGAGCCGTGAATGTCCTGTTGGTCATCTGGCGCGCAGTCCACGAACAGGAGGGGAAGCAGCGGCCGAACATGGAGGAGTTCATTGGTCCAGAACAGAAAATGACGCTTGCTTTATGATTATATGTTAAACTATATGCATGGCACTGAGGTAGGAGGGAGTCATGCTTGTTCCGTTTCCTACAGTTCTAGTTGCAGTAGCCGCCGGCATCCTTACCTCCGCGACCCAAACCAGCAGTATAGGGGCCTAAATAAGTACCAACACTGTCTTTGGGGTTCCTTAGTCTAATTATAAAATAAGGGGCCCCAAAACCCTGTTCGAATTATTAGGTTATTAGGGCCCCTACATTAATGGAAGAAGGAAAGCCCAAGCGAGAGCCATGGTTGAGTCCAAATAACACCCTGTATACGGCTACATAACTTGGTGTAAGACCATATGAAGCAGAAAAAGCCTCTCGAATCCGGACAAAGCACACTGGACTCTAGGATGGCTCGACTCGTTGTCCTTCTCCTTTGGTCAGCCGGTGGCATGCTCTACGTGTTCTTCGATGTGTTCCTCCATCGATCCTTGGATGTGATCGCCGAAACCTCTAAACCTAAAACCTTGAAGGCCCTGAACCTTCAAGTAACTCCTAGCCTTGAACCGGGCTTTGGGTTTGGGGCTTTTGTTGTTTTATTCGGGTCAGGCTGTAGTGCTGTAGCCGGTAGCCTGGAAGGAGCTACGATTTAGGCTGTGATGAAGCTGTGGCTTGTGAGGCAGAAGAGAAGGCCCTGAACAAAAGAAACACATTATCTCCAAGGACACAGCTTGATCCTCTCCGGGGATGCCAAGCGCAGAAAAGAGCTTGATGAGAAGAAGGTTCCTGCTGGTCAAGGGAAATTGGGGTTAGGGGTTTCAGGGTTTACGGTCTTAGAGTTGGGGGTTTCGGGTTTATGGGCTTGGTCCGCTTGATATTGTGGGCTTGGGGATTCGGGGGTTACAGGGTATGGTATTTCTGGTTTAAGGGTGATTGCGGTGCGGGATTTAGCAGTTTGGGGCTGTGGCTTCAGGCCTTGCGAGTTTGGGGTCTTGATCTTTAGGGGGTTCGGGTTGGGCGTTTGGGGTTTAGGGTTTTTGCTAGTGGATTTCGGAGGATGGGCTTTGGGTTTTGGCAGTGGGGTTTCCGTTTCGGTCTTTGGAGGTTTGAGTTGGAGGTGTTGGGGCTTCGGGCATGTGGAACTCCAGGGTCTAAGGTTTAGGGTTCCTAAACCCTAAACCCTAAGTTCAGTGGGCATTGCAACATCCGGGAATCCCCGAGCCCAAGAAATCAGAGCCCTATAATCCTCGCAGAGAAGTCCGAAATCCTGCACAAAAGGTAGCCCAACCCTAAATCTGCACCCTAAACTCTAAAGCCTGAAACTGCATAAGTTCCAAGTCCCCGTAAGCTTACAGTAAGCCTCAGGCGCAGTTGAAGGAACGCCTGGACAACAAAAGCCTCCGGCGGCGAATGCAAAGCATGCATCAAGAGCTCTTTGCGGCGCTGGATGACCGCAACAAGGCCCTGGGCCCTAGGACCCTACGGTAGATTCATGGTTTAGGTTCAAGGGAGTGTTCGTTGGCAGACAAGCCAGGCCCATGCTGAAGAGGGACCTGCCTGACCATGCACCCTAAAAGCCGAAGCATCCTACAGCCCCAAGCCCTAGACCATGCGGGGCGTCAGGTTGTGGGTTCAGATTCATTGAACCTGCACAGTTTCGCTCTGGGTTCACAGTGTGCTGACGTCCATCAATGCGGAAGCGCCCATGCGCGTGCATCTGCTGGCAGGGGTGGCTTGGGTTTCTTATGCCCGGAGCACCCTGCAAAATCGTAAGTAATGATGCCTTACTGCGGAAATAGATCACGCCTCAAGAAAGCACGTTACTGGAGCCACGTGTTTTCGGTTCGGGTCGCATCGATCCAGTTTTCAAAAACTTAAAGTTGACAGAGAGAACTTGTAAGGTTTACCCAAACGTTACGTTTACGCTGCTTCGCGGTGCCAAGCTGGAGTTGCAGGGTGAGCCGGGCACGAAGATAGAAGAGTTGGTTGTGCTTGGGGACGACTTCTTTATGCCCAGGCAGGGCATGTTGAACAACTTGGTCATCGCTTTTTGTACTTTCCCCCCCTGGATCCTGCCTACGCCCTTCGCTAGCTAGAGCCTACGAAGCTTCATCCGAAGCCGTCAGATCTCCTCTTCGTTGAGCGATCTGCAAGTCGGTTGGTTCAGGGATACTCCAGCCATGAGGTCAGCGTCATCACGCATGCACAGGCCTGCACCAGGGAATAATAAGCAAGACACTCCGCGAGCATAGCTGTAACATCCGAGGTGGAACAAGAAACTGACTGAGCTGACGCTGAAGAGCCTCCAAGTGATGAGAGCAGTACTCAGTGAGTCGTTGCCACTGTACTCCTTGGCTCTAATCGATGTGGCAGTGGAAGCCATGCATGACGCTGGCGGCGACCAAGCAGAGGAAGAAGCCAACTCCGTAGATATGTCCAGTCAGTTCGCGACATTCCTGGCATATATATACGCAAGAGTTGCATCTCGTCTCTCACAATACAGAGATCGGTTCTGATGCCAATGCGCATGGCCCTCTGTGGTGAATGCCACAGTCCTTGACTCCACCATCATGCTCACCGGCGGCATCCGAGAGTTCAGGCAGGACGTCACCTTCCGTGCTGCTCACTTGTCCATTTCGAGGTCGCACCTTGGCGCCACAAAGATGGAAGACTTCCACATTGTCACCGAAGTTGTGCTTGCCCTTGCAACTTCGAGCGTGGCTAACGTCATGCTGTGGGTTTCCGGCAATGCTAGCATCGTAGAGTCCAACATGACCGGGAAGTACAAGTTAGAACTTTCCGGAAGCCGAAACCATGTTGAGAATTCACATTTCAGCGCTTGTTACGGGAGCTGCGTGTCGATCCGGAATTTTTCTTACGCCGCTTTCGTCGGTTCCTCCATGCAGACCGCAGTGTCCGTTGGGGGCAAGATCGGCGCGCACTTGGAGATTCGCGACATGGAAATCTTTGATGTCGACACCCCGTTCCTCCAGTACCTTGGCGATGTTGACAATGATGAAGGCCTGAGGTGGTGAAATCAACGGCGCTTGAAGAGCTGCTGCTAAGCTGCTAAGCCTTGGAGGCTTCAGTCTTCACCTGCCCCGGTACGTACTGCGTTAGCTGTTCCTGGTTTTTGCTGCGACAATGTTGTTTGTCTAGCAGCTCCCGTCCGACCACACTTTCCAACCTGCTGCGAAGATATAATCGTCCCACGCATACCACATCTTGTGTCGCAGTCAGAGTCGCAGGTCTTGACTTTATGAGCGTGCCACGCAGGTCTTACGATGCTAGATGTGACTTTCACCATGGTGAAGTTTCGGAGCGTCTGGAGCGCTGCCGGGAACCAAAAGTTAAGCAAGTTTGCAATCTTGTTATCAAACCATAGGCCCACAACCTCACCACCAAGGTCAATATTGATGCGAATCACTGGAAGCTAAGCATGCAAGACGTCACGATGGATCAGGTCACGCTTGCCGGCCTGACCCTGCAAAGCAAAGACGAGAGCGGCCGTGGCAGCGCTCAGCTTCGCAATGTTTCTATGCACGACGTCATGGGAGTCGGGCTTGTCCTGGACCGGACGCTTGGGAACATCACTGGCATGACCTGCAGAGAGTGTAACATCGGAATCGCAGCCCGTGCCTCGTTTCTCAACATGAGTGGGGTAGACATCCTGGGCAAGCACAAGCAATGCAACGGGATTGTGTTGAAGTCGTCGCGTTTAGAAGCGAATGACGTGCGCATGACGAATCTGGCTGCTGGACTACTGCTGAAATCTTCGACTGTGTACTTGGAGGACGTTTTCATCACAGACAATGCTGCTTGCATGCTCACTCCACTCTAAGGCAGCGTCCCTAGCCCTAGCGTCGTGAGTTTGCGTGGCAAGCCTCGACTGCAGATCTTTAATCCCAATTCCAAGGTCTATCCAGAGGTGGGCTCCGGTTACGTCCTATACCCCAACCCTCGGACTCTTAGAAACCCTCACAACAAAATCACCCCACCGTTGATGTTTCGAGATTTTGACATTCGAGGCTTTGGGTGTCCTGCCAGTAAACACAACGGGCACCATCGGTGGCCTGGTCTACTTCAACGATGCAGCAGACGAGCTGTGTCAAGCTNGTGGCTATGCAAGTGCACCACACCAAAGCCTTGATGCTCTCCTTGCTTGCCTGTCTCGTCGCTACCATCTCCGCCGTCCAGGGTCTCAAGCTCCTCTACACCGAGAAGGCCTCAGCAGTCGAGCCTGTACATTGTAGTGGCTAGCAAGCGCAACAAACACACAGGCTTGAGCTTTCAGTTATCTGAACTGAACAACCCTGTGAGGCACTCTCCCTGCGCATGTTCTTGTGGATGCTCGGTTGTAGCCTGTGGCCCGTGGTGATGATCGGAGCCGTGAATGTCCTGTTGGTCATCTGGCGCGCAGTCCAAGAACAGGAGAGGAAGCAGCGCCCGAACATGGAGGAGTTCATTGGTCCAGAACAGAAAATGACGCTTGGTTCACTCGTAGCAGGTCGTAGTCGTAGCATTTCTGGCAGGTAGGACGGAGTTGGTGCTGCCCTGCGTCCAGCGCCAGGTGCGGGTAAATGGCCCGGTTGTGGTTGAGAAGCATGTTTTGATGAAAAGCAGTCTTTTCAGTTCAGCAGTTGGATTGGCGAGACCGGCACGTCCTTAGGCACCGTAATTATTGGTCTATGTCGCTGGGAATGACTGACTTTTGATTGCCAGCAGAGCTGAACAACATAGGGAGCATCGGTAACACTCAGCACCAACATCGGGCAACGCAGAGAAAGCACGCGAACACGATTAGAACTGCTTAACGCGGCCAGTGCCGAGGATGTGGCTGCTCCTGTTCCTGTTGATCTGGTCAGCGGGTGGCATACTGTACGTCTTTTTCGATGTGTTCCTCAATCGATACTTGGCCGGGCGGTTTGGAGCATCTACGCAAAATGTTAGAGGCAGTTCTCTGCAGGAAAGTGCAACCGCATTACTCGTGCCATGTAACGGCAATGCTGTGCCACCGTTCCCAGTCCCAGGACACGGATTGATGCTGACAGGCGATGCCCGGCGCAGGAAACAGCTCGATGAGAAGAAGGACTTTGCTTGTCTTGCAAGGGGTGGCATGCGATGAGCACAGGATTCGTAACTTCACGAAGGGCTTAGGGAAAGTTTAGGGTTTAGAAACCCTAAACCCCATTCCGTGTCCTTCCTCTTTGTCAGGCGCAACTGAAGAAGCGCCTGGACAACCAGAGCCTGCGGAGCAGGATGCAAAACCTGCATTGCAAGCTCTTCGCGGCTCTGGATCGCCGCAAGGCTCGTCACATACATGTTGCCGGAACAGTTCCTAGGTTTCACTGTGCCTCATCCTAGACAATTGTTTTGGAGTGGGCAATGAAACAGCGGTCAAGCTGCGCGTGATTGAAGTGTTTTCATCTTGTAGACAGGTCAATGCAACAGAGATCTTCCAGGCGGCGTCTGTGAGAACCCTAAACCCTAAACCCCTGTAGCTCAAGAAGGGGCCTGGGTCCGACAGAAGTTGGTCGTCTCATGTGTGGAAACCTCATCTAATGAGCCACTTATTTAGCCCTGGCGGCCTAGAGCCTAGACTGCAAAACTCCAGACGCTCCATACCAGGTCCAGCAGTTGAGTTGAGGCAAGGTGTTCGGCATGGGATGTAGCCTTTGTTTGTGAACACATGCTCTAGACCCGACATCGGGCCAAGTTCTACCAGGAGATGCAGGACTTGGCAGAGGAGGAGGCAAGCAACCTGGCTGGGTGGTTTGAGGACCAGCGCCAAGTCTGCCAGGACACAGGGGAACAAAGAGCGCCCTTAAGCTGGCGAAGTTTCGGGGAGTGTAGCTTGTTTTCTTTGTTCGGTGTGTGGGGTATATTGCTACTGCAAGCAGGCGGACGATGGTGGCACGCGGATGGAGAAGCTGGAGAAGCGACAGGGCATGGTTTTAGACATCTTTCTTTCACTTCCCCATTTGTCAGAGGACCGATGTGTTGAAAAGCCGGAAAAGTGCTGCATGCACAGCCCAGGATTCCATCCCAAGATGGCGAGGCAGTGCAGCCACCCCTGGAAGAGCATTACTGCGACACGGAGGAGGCTGAAACCAAGCCGGAGGCGACCACTCTCTCTCGAGCTGTTGGCGAAACTTCCAAGCATTCATTCCCACGGCCCCAGCAGAGCCCAGCTTCACCTCTCCAAGAAAGTTCCGATGGAACCCATGAATCAAGCCAAACGCGCGCGCATGCCCTGCTGCTCTTCTAGTGTTTTAGCTTATGTTAGCCGACGGAAACTCTACTCTATTAGAGCCTTATCATGCACTGGAGATGTGTGTTTCGAGGGTGGCAAGATCAAGAAGTCACCGGTGGATGCTTTATGGACGTATGCGAGCTGGCTGCGGGCAGACTTTAAACGGCCGCTTGGATGTGATGATGATTTTAGGTTCAGTTTGTGGGGAAGAAGAGGAATCCTCATTAACTGTGGCTGATTGGTGGTTGTTTGTTTACCATGACACCGACAACGATCGCGGTAAAAGTGACGAAGAGCATCGGCATGACGACGATGATTACAGTCATACGACTCTACTGACCAAGGGGGCGGCGATGACAACGGCGGTGAGGATGAGGATGATGACGATGATGATGATAATGATGGTGGCGATGATGATCGTGACGCTGGTGATGTCGATGGTAATGATGTCGATATCAGCGTTGCTGGCGCTACCGCTGCTGATGAAGATGAGGATGGCGACTATGGTGATGATGGTGATCATGTTGAAGATGCACAAGCTGCTCGTGGTTGTGGAGTTCGCCGCGGTCGCACTTGCGGTGGGGGTGGCAATGTAGAGGAGGAGGTTGGTTGTGTGGGTGACAGTCGAGTTTATTGTTCCCCGCGGTCATGCTCATTGGGCCGATGATGGTGCTCAAGATGATGATACACATCAGAATAGCGAGATGGTTATCAAACTATATAGCACTCACTGAGCGTCATCTCTCGCAGGCACATTGTTGTTCATGTCGGTCTACGTCTCGTTGTTGTTGGTTGTGGCAGCTCAGAGTTTGGCCCAAGCCCTATCCCCTACAACCTGGCTTGCAAGGCAGCTCAGCCAACTGGTTGCAGACTTGAACAGCATCAGTGCCAAGGAAGTTCGGCAGTTCGACGAGAAGCTGCGGCTGGACAGCGGTCTAAACCGTCAGTTTTGACAGTTAAGTTAGGTCTGATCGGTGGCTGGAGTGTAGTGCTACGGCAACTTGCGGAGGACCCGTCGATCTACCGACTACAGCACGAAGATGGAGCTGAAGTTGGCCCACACTTGGGGCTCCTGGTGGCTTCCATCAAAAGCAAGGTCGCAGTGACTTTCCGGGGCTAGATTCTGCTAGATCTCCAAAAGCTGAAAGCGGACTTGTAGTGACACAAGCAGATCAGGAGCGAGCTCTTGCAAAGATCAACACGGACTACCAGCAGGACCTCTGCGGGGCGGTCTGTACACGGGCATGTGAGGACATAGGAGCTGTGAGAAGACAAGACATCTCAAGGATTTCGAGGCCGGGAAGAAGAAAGAACTGCCGCTGGCACGATGCTTTGCTTCCTTATGCATGGCATGTAGTTTCGAGACTGGAAGAACGGCGACGACTACCACGACGACTACTGCTGCTACGACTAACTACCACTACTTCTTCTACTACGACGACGAGTTTCGCGGTTTGTTCCGAGGACCACGACAACTACTGCCGCTACGTTGGGCATTCTCTACCAGTATTTACTACGACGAAACCGCTTGTGCTGTTGCTCTCTAACCTTCGCTGCCAGCAGCTTAGCTTTATCTTTCTTATCACATTGCTGCTTTGGGCCTCTCATACTCGTATTGTGAGCACCTCGGTCATTGCGTTTGCAGGTCGCTCCTTGTATTGCTTGTGCGCATGACTTCAATACTTCTATCATGGCGGTCATCTAGTGTTTCTTTTTTTGTGTTAGTTTGACCAGTAAATAGGGCCAGCGCCCGCAACCACGACACCTGTGTTGTGCTGCTGCTTCCGCTTCTACTCCGGCGTTTTCGATGATGACGACGACGAAAACGACAACCTCCCATTACCACCAAAACTTCTAGCACTACCACTGCGAAGAGCGAGAACTACGACTGCTACGGCTGGCTGGACAGCCTTTGCGGTTGCTAAGCTCAGGAATGTGTAGGTCAGTCCCACCCAGGATGTCCGGAAAGTCTACCCATAGCCTTTGCACACCTCGCTTGTTCGTTGGCGGCTTAGTGGGTTGAGCGCTCGCACAAGAGGGCTTGCAGGAAGGCCGGACCTGGTCGCATGCGCACGTATCAGAGGGTTTTTTGGGCCAAACCAGCGTCATAACATCATTAGGCTTGAGCGCTCATCAACACCATGCTCTTCATAGTGACATAGTGCTCATACTCACCAGTTTTTGCCATCGCTATGGCCAGAGTCTTGGAGCTAACATCACGCCCTCGCCCAAGGATATGTTTGCGATTTCCTTCGCGCCACCATCTATGCAGCAGACCCATTTGCGCTTGCCCTCGCCTTCCACGAGTTCCAGGACATTTCGAAGTCTCTCTCGTCAAATCTGAGGGTGACAGTCAGTGTGTATCCTGAAGCTGCCTTGTAGAAGCGCTTCAAGATCGTGCGAGTGAAGAACAAATTCGCGAACGAGAAGCTGAAAAAGGAGGCCGGGCCCCAGCAGTTAAAATAGGGGCCTAAATAATTACCTATACAACTTTGGGGGCTCCTGATTATATAGTATAGTGGGCCCCAACACCTTATTCTAAGTATTAAGACCCCTATAGTATCGGGTTGCAGGGCACAGGGGCCCATGCTCTGGGAGGAGCGAACGAACATTCTCGTCAACTTCTGTGCTGAGACAGAAGACATGAAGCAGATCGGCGAAGTGCAGTTCCTGATGCAGGAGTACCTCACAGCCACCGGGCTGCACCAGAGGGTTACATCAGTCTTGGCATGAAATAGCGACCATCAAGTATCAAGCTGTAGTTATTCAGCATCCCCGCCTAAGAAGCCAGCCTAAGCAGTCGGTATTTTCATTCAATTATGCAACTTCTCTGCAGAGGCCGGCGATATAACTACAACACAAGCTCATATGCGTCCAAGTCATGGGATCGTGGCGTCTTTGGGTGTCCACTCGGACCCAAGATATTGCAGACCCCTCGATACGTACAAGAGAGTTCAGTAGATTTTAGTATGGGTTGAACTAGGCCAACTAGGCTGCTCTTCAAGTGGAGGTGGCCCCACAGTGAGCCTACGTGTTCATGCACTGTTACGGGCCGGCGGCATTCAGTCCAGCACCGTCCTGCCAAAATTCGACGCTGATTTGATGGTTTTTGTTGCTGAGCCGTATTCTGAACTAAGGCGAAGTCCATACAGCACATGTACTACGATGTCGCTCGAGCGAAGAACGAGGACGAGCTCTTCGACAAACCCATCTTTGCCTGACGAGGCCTTGTGTGCAATCCCGATTTGCAGCTTTGAAGTACTCGTATAGGGAAACTACAAAACCCGTTATGGTCCCATCGCGCTCAGATCACGACTGGATGCGATCGAAACAAAACATACTCATCATGCATGCTGTTGAAATATTCAAGTATCTATCACCTTCTCAAAGATGCAGCGCTGATTTTGTTTTGTCAGCTGCTGGCCTTTTAGTCATAGATAAGATTATCTTAGGAACTTAACTTAAGAGATATTTATGCATCAGACTTGCACTAACCGCCCGCATCTAATTCGCTAGATATATCTTTAGATACTTTTATAAAAACTTTATCTCTAATGAATTACGTATTTCGGTATTTGCTATTCCATCTTTTCATGCCAAAAATCTGTCTTTCTATATCTAAAGAATCTAAATTTGGTTAGAAGATATTTCAGGTAAGAATATTTACAAATTTCAGAAGATGCTATAAAATACGTTTTACTATTCGTTTAAAACAATCTTGTTCTGATAATACGTATAATTTAGAAAATTGCAATTCAGCGCAAGGTTAATTTACCAGTAATTGTCTGAATAGATTTGCCTCGAGATCTGGAAATCAAAATATTGTTCAAAACGAATTGAACTTTCACAAAGCGACCCTCTTTGTTTCCTAATAGTAATCTGATGTATTTTAATACTCTATTTATGAAGATCTAATGTATAATTTTTCGCAAGCATCGTAGATTTTTCCGAAATATTAGTATAACCAGGAGTTAATATGATATACATATATAATTGAGTAACTTAAGGTTGAACTATCTTACAGAAATATAAGCGAAAAAGATACTAGACATATTCGTATTATCGGTATATAGTTTTGGGTGTATTGGTCGGATTATTATATTCGTAGGTCGTAGACGCTGGTACTCGTTGAAATAAAAAGCAAGGGACCGGATAACCCCACATGAATATGTCTGTGGATATCGATGAAGGAGTGGAAGAGCCCTCTAGACCTTTCCAGAGGTGTGCGCGGTGTTGTGTGTGCAGTGCGCGTGTTGTGTGTTGTGTTGTGTGTGGTGTTGGGTGTGCTGTGTTATGTGCTGTGTGCTGTCTGCCGTGTGCTTTGTGCTGTGTGCTGTGTGTTGCGTGTTGTGTGCTGTGCGCTGTGTGCTGTGTGTCGTGGGTGTGTGTTGTGTGTGTGTGTTGTCTGTGTGTGGTGCGTGCGTGTGTGTGTGTGTGCGCTGTGTGTGTTGTGTGTGTGTTGTGTGTGTTGTGTGTGTGCATTGTGTGTGTTGTGTGTGCTGTGTGTTGTGTGTTGTGTGCTGTGTGTTGTGTGTCGTGTGTCGTGTGCGTTGTGTGTGTGTTGTGCGTGTGTGTTGTGTGTCTTGCGTGTGTTGCGTGTGTTGTGTGTGTGTGTTGTGTGTGTTGTGTGTTTTGTGTGTGTGTGTTGTGTGTGTGTTGTGTGTGGTGTGTGTGCTGTGTGTGCTGTGTGTGTTGTGCGTGTTGTGTGTTTTGCGTGTGTGTGTGTGTGTGGGGAACCCAAAATTCCACGGGAAGATCAGAAGTTATTTTCATGTCCGATCGCAGCAGGGGGCCAGTGCTCTCCCCGGGGGTCACTGGCCAACGAAGACACCCGCAGGGAGGGGTGAAAACGTACCTGCTGTAGGCAACGTTTGTGACATACTCAATCATACAAGCCGTGCATTGGTTTATCTTGCAAATTGTCGCTGTATACTGGTGCTTCTATTCGCGGGTCCGAGTGCGTACACAGGTATCAGGTTCGAGGTGACTCTTGGCTTATTTCACTATGAGTGCAAGTCAGAGTGCAAGCACAGGTCCAAGGTTCAAGGTGATGCTTGGCTTCTTTACTAGTAAATCGCAACAAGGCAACCAGAGCCTATTGAGGGACCTCTCACAACATTTTCGTTTCTGGTCTCAGCTGAGTTCTGAACGCACTGCTGAGTTGACATCACTTGTGAGAACATCTTACCAGGGTAGCCTGGGTGTTCAAGTGTGAATGGGCATGGCCTTCCGTCACGGCGCCATTACCGCTGCTCTCGAGGCAGTATTCCATTGAGCATCTGTGCCCAGAGGGGACGACCACAGATCCTTGGCTAGGCTCCTAACAGCTCACAAAACCAACAGACCGGCAAGTCTTAGATGACGGGGGAAGTATATTGAAGCCTTTGAAGTTGAGACAACTGTTGAGATCAAGCAGTGAAGTACGCCTGAGTCTCTGACATGTACATGCATGTTTGCTAGCGTAAATCTTGATGCATGATGCTTGATACACTTCATCATTTTGTCTTCGGTTTGATTCGTGGTTTTGGTTTGGTCTTGGTTTTGGTTGCGTGTTACTTCTACACACACAAACACATGATGCTTTGTTCCTTTCATCATTTTGTGTTCTGTGGTTTGGTTGTGTGCCGCTAATAAATTTTACAGCCGCAAGCCTTTGCGACCCGCGCGATGGAGATCAACATCCAAATTAAAAACGTGCAGAAGCCAGAGGATGTCTTNTACAGCCGCAAGCCTTTGCGACCCGCGCGATGGAGATCAACATCCAAATTAAAAACGTGCAGAAGCCAGAGGATGTCTTGAATGCCTTCGCAGCGATCGGCAGTGCCTCAGGAGGGAGAACTACATCCTTGAGTATGCCAGAGGTGTCAGGCAATGCAGCTACATCCTTGAGTCTGCCAGGGGTGTCGGGCAATGCAGCTACATCTTTCAGCATGCCGGAGGTGTAGGGTCTTGCAGTCAATTCCTTGAGTATGCCGGAGGTGTCGGGTCCTGCAGCTACTTCCTTGAGTATGCCGGGGGTGTCGGGTCCTGCAGCCACTTCCTTGAGTATGCCGGGGGTGTCAGGCCCTACAGCTACTTCCTTGAGTATGCCAGGGGCGTCGGGGAATGCAGCTACTTCCTTGAGTATGCCGGGGGTGTCGGGCCATATATATATGTATATATATATATATTTATTTATTTTTACTTGCAGCTACTTCCTTGAGTATGCCGGGAGTGAACGATGTGATCCTCAAGTGAGGTTCGTATGTGTGGGGAACCCAATTTCCACGGGAAGATCTGCAGTTATTTTCATGTCCGATCGCAGCAGGGGGCCAGTGCTCTCCTTGGGGGTCACAGGCCAACGAAGATACCCCCAGGGAGGGGTGAAAACGTACCTGCTGTAGGCAACGTTTGTGACATACTCAATCATACAAGCCGTGTATTAGTTTATCTTGCAAATTGTCGCTGTATATTGGTGCTTCTGGATGAGCTCATGGATTCGCGGGTCTCTTGGCTTATTTCACTATGAGTGCAAGTCAGAGTGCAAGCACAGGTCCAAGGTTCAAGGTGTTTTACTAGTAAATCGCAACAAGGCAACCAGAGCCTATTGAGGGACCTCTCACAACATTTTCGCTTTCTGGTCTCAGCTGAGTTCTGAACTCACTGCTGAGTTGATATCACTTGTGAGAACATCTCACCAGGGTAGCCTGGGTGTTCAAGTGTGTGTGTGTGTGTGTGTGTTGGGTGTGTTGTGTGTGTTGTGTGTGTGTGTGTTGTGTGTGTGTCTTGCGTGTGTTGCGTGTGTTGTGTGTGTGTGCTGTGTTATGTGCTGTGTGCTGTTTGCTGTCTGCTGTGTTCTTTGTGCTGTGTGCTGTGATTATGTGTTGTGTGTGTGTGTTGCGTGTGGTGTGTGTGCTGTGTGTGTTGTGCGTGTTGTGTGTGTGTTGTGTGTGTGTGTTGTGTGTCTTGCGTGTGTTGTGTGTGCGTATGTGTTGTGTGTGTTGTGTGTTGTGTTGTGTGTGGTGTTGGGTGTTGTGTGCGTTGTTTGCAACGTGATCGTTGTGTGTGTTGCGTGTGTGTTGTGTGTTTTTGTGTGTGTGTTGTGTGTGCTGTTGTGTGTGTGTGTGCGTTTTTTACGTGTGTGCGTGTTGTGTGTATTACGTGTGTGTGTGTGTTGTGTGTGTGTTGTGTGTGTGTGTTGTGTGTGTGTGTGTTGTGTGTGTGTGTGTTGTGTGTGTGTTGTGTGTGTGTGTTGTGTGTGTGTGTTGTGTGCGTTGTGTGTGTTGTGTGTGTTGTGTGTGTGTTGTGTGTGGTATGTGTGTGTGTGTGTTGTGTGTGTGTTGTGTGTGTGTTGTGTGTGGTGTGTGTGCTGTGTGTGTGTGTTGTGTGTGCTGTGTGTGCTGTGTGTGTTTTGCGTGTTGTGTGTGGTGTGTGTGTGTGTTGCGTGTGTGTGTGTGTGTGTGTGCGGGTGTGTGTGTGTGTGTTGCGCGTGTTGTGAGTGTTGTGTGTGTTGTGTGCTGTGTGCGTTTTGTGTGTCGTGTTCGTTGTGTGCGTTGTGTGTGGTGTGTGTTTGGATCGTGTTGTGTGTTTTGTGTGTGTTGTGTGTGTGTGTGTGCGTTTTTTATGTGTGTGTTGTGTGTGTGTGTGTTGTATGTGTTGTGTGTGTGTTGTGTGTGTTGCGTGTGTGTTGTGTGTTTGTGTGTGTTGCGTGTGTTGCGTGTGTTGTGTGTGTGTGTGTTTGTGTGTGTGTTGTGTGTGTTGTGTGTGTTGCGTGTGTGTTGTGTGTTTGTGTGTGTTGCGTGTGTTGCGTGTGTTGTGTGTTTGTGTGTGTGTGTGTGTTGCGTGTGTGTTGTGTGTATTGCTTGAGTTGTGAGTTCTCGATGTGTGTGTGTGTGTTGCGTGTATTGCATGTGTTGTGTGTCTTGTGTGTGTGTTGTGTGTGTGTGTGTCTTGTGTGTGTCTTGTGTGTGTGGTGTGTGTGTGGTGTGTGTTGTGTGGGTTATATGTGTGTTTCTGTTGTGTATGTTGCGTGTATTATATGTATATGGTATGGGTGTTACATATATGTTATATGAATATGAATATTATCTATTATGAATTTCATACTAATCTCAAAAATTCTATAATCGATATTTCAATTTGAAAAAAAAATATATGTTACGTCTTATACATAATACTAAGAGAAATAGTTTTTACATATATTTATAATTTTTTAAAAGATCTTAATTTTAAATTATATCTTATCTTCTTCTCTAGTAATCTCTTAGATGTAAAAAATGATATTATATATCTTCGGCAGGGTCGGAGGAGAAATGTTAGTCGTATCTAAAAGAGTCATAAATTAGTTTTAGTATATAGTCACGTGAGTATTTATTATATATGTTGATTCTGTTATATATTATGGCCAACTAAGAATTATTATATGATTTAATAAATCTATTATAGGGGATGGACGAGAAGATGGTAGGAATAAGGAAGTGAAAGAAAGATAGGCATTAGGCGATATTAAAATTCAGAATCCTATATAATAAAGGCATGTTATTCTGAGCTAAATCTTCATTTGGAGGATCTTGGAGGATTTTAGAATTTATAATCAATAATACGATTCGTCAAATATTGAAAATTAGGACGCAGGTAGCTTATGTTCCCAAAAGCGACAATTAGGCAAGATACAGGGGAAAGCCACGAAAAGGAAGCAACGAATAATTTCAATGAATCGGGAATTCAAATCCGTTATTTATATATATAATAAAAAAATAAAATTCATTCTCTCTATATAATATAATTGAAAGTATGATTATTTTCGTCATTTTCTTAATAATGTAAGCAAATGATATTTATAATTTCTAGATGAGATATGAATATTTAAGAATCGATTTCATATCTCGAGATATATGAATATAAGGAAAAATAAGTTCAATAATAATAAAAGAATCAGAGATTCAAAATAAAAAATAATTCTCAATATATATAAAAAATATTTTAAATAATCTGGATATTCGTATATTCGCAAAAATAAAATTGGATTGATATTAGAATAAGTTCTTCTTATTCTGGGGCATGGCTTATCTATTGGTACGAGGCTGGAATATTCCGTCTGTTTATCTGTAGGCTCTATAGGCAAATGATCAGTATAGGCTTGTATTTTATTCTCCCTTCTGGACGGGATGACTTGTCTGTAGGCGGAGATCAAAAAAAAAATTGAGTGGCTGGGATTGGAAAAAAAAATCCCGCTTCTCTATACGATGATTTTATCCATGAGCATAGAATCCAAATAAGCTTTCGTTGGGCGGGACGACTTATCTATGGGCCGGGGGATGGCATAGATATCTGTCGTTCGTCGGAATAATTTTCTATGGATTGGAGATAAGAAATCTATTTTTGGGAATAGACGTCTCTTGCACCGTAAAGATGGGATTTTGCGACAAGAAATAGATTTCTATTCTTAATTAAATCGATTTATATCCTTGGGCGGGATGGCTTATCTATGAATTCGTATTTGGAATAATTTTCTATTTTTATGAAGGATATGATGATTTATCGACGATTTTGAGATTGGAACAGATTTATATTTTATTTCCGACCCTATAGGGGGATAATGATATCAGATTTCCATTTGAAGTAAATATAGAATGGCACCTGGAATAGGTTTCCGCTCTTGGTGGCATGATTTCTCCACGGGCGGATGGCGGGAAGAGATTTCCATCTATATAAGGGATATCTTTATATATTATGTTCATATATACTATAGAATATTGAAGAATATTATGCCTATCTGATAGCTCATCATATACATATATGCGCTATTTACGTCAGAGAGCTTCAAAGTGTTGCCTTCAAAATCTTTATCGGATTATCGGCCATGAATCCAACCCTATTATCAATATAGTGAAGCTAGAAAATGGAACTTATTTTGATTTGATCAAAATAGTAATATCGTCCATAGGAATAGACAGCTCTCATATAGATTGCTGACGAGCTAGAGATATTGAGGATACATCGAAAAAAGATAGATTTGCACGTGCGGCCCTTTTATCGCTAGATATGATAGATATGAAGAAAATATTCAATAAAGACGAATTCAAATTCTTCCTAATAATAAGTCCTACTTATCTTCCAAAATTCTTATATTTTCCCGATGATAACTTAATCATAAATCGGAAGCTAGAAAAAAATTTTACGTACGATAGCGTATCCACGATAATAATATTCCCCCGTCTTTTAACAGAAATTATTTTTCCCAGATTAAGAAGCTAGAATAAGCCTTCGTCTCCAAAATTTCCGTTAATCGAAAGAATATATTTAAGAAAAAATGAATAATTTATTATAGATCCGAATCAAATTCAACCTCCCATCCCTCTATAAACTAATTTTTGCACGGCTTAGGAGAATTAAAATAGGCCCCTCGTCTTGTTTTTATTATTACGCGGCATAACTTATTTATATATAAAGAATCAGAACAAATTTCCTTCTTTTTAAGAAATGATTTAGGATCGGAATAATCTTCTATTCCTTTATAAAATATTTTGTCCGAAGCTTAATAAATTTTAGTAGAAATTATCGTACCTAGTAGTCTATCCGAACTCCAATTATTAAAATAAATTTTAATAATTCGGATATTTCTTTCGATAATAGAAATAAATTTGAAATTAATATTTATTAATCGCTATATTAATTTATACACCGCGCCGTTACGTAGGTACTACGAGACTCAGAATAAATCAGGATTATATGTGTGATGTGTACAAAATCTACCACCCGTATTGCCTCTATCTTCAAATTTTCATAGGCATTGCCCGACCCCGTCTCTGCAATTCTCTTTTCCAGGATTATTTGTTCACGACAGGTACTCCAACAAATTCCCGTAATAGCCGACGAAAATACCAAAATGCGATGGCAAGAAAAACTGCGAGCCGAATATTCCTATGAGAGGCAGCCCTCGAACCCGTCGTCGCTTGTATAATTTGTTGATACTTATCAAAATTTGTTCATGCTCATCAAATTGGTTTGATGCCTTTGCCGCGCTGATGATTGTAGCTATTTGATAAAGAAGAAGCTGAAGATGGCAATGAAGTTGAAAATAAATAATAATGTGATGATGATGATGATGATGCACGATGCTCCGGTCATTTTCGAGGGATCGCATGGATACCCATCGCGTCGGAATTCGAGCAACATGGGTCGCTGCAAACGGCCTGCCAAGTAAAAGAACAAGCTTCTGGAGTTGAATCATAAACACCTACTTACATTACATCGCTCTGCAGTTCTGCAGAATCTCGTAACCCTCCCCCTCGACCCTACATTTGGAGCAGCGTAATTGCATCCCATCGCGGAAGTCAAAACCCTAAAACCCTAAACCAACCAGCCTGAGAGCAACGTCACGCTACCGATGGATCTTGTCAGACTTCTCCACATGGATCCTTTCATTACGGTGATAAGCGCTATCGGCCCTGAAACGTCAACAGTACATCCGATAATCATGCGGAAACTCTAGAAAGTGAACCCCAGAAAGTTGGAACATTGATTTAGGATGATTCTTGCTGGGATTCGCTATACTTTGCTCTATTGGCACGAGGATAATGATGTTCCAACTTTCTGGCTTCTACTGCAAGCCCTGCGACTGAGCAGTGAATCCGAAAATGCTAAACCCTACGCCTACAGCCGAAAAAGAGTTGTCGGACGGACGCTCTGTCAGTAGCGCATGTGCAGGCCGGTCCGAATTTCACCACCGGCTCGGAAAGCAGTGGTGCCACAAACACATCTGTTTCGCCCGGTGTCGGGTTTTGGATGTAGACTGACTGCCTAAGCCCTAAACCCACTGGATTCAGACATCGCAACTCAGGACTTTGTTTGTGCGGGCCTGGGATGAAGGTAGCTGGACGCATCTATTCAAAAGTCCCTTTTGGGGACTTAGCTTCGGGCATTCTATGTAATTAAAGCCGGAGCCCCTGAACCACGAAAACTAAAACCTGTGGTGCATCTTGTGGTTTGTTGCTAGCGGCTAGCGTCATATCATTGAAGGGCCGAAAACGAAAGAAGATCCAGACAATTTGTGGCAGAGGCAGCCGAAGGGAGGCATGCCCTAATTCGTTGCAAACCGCACAGGCCTGTCGAGCGCAAGCCGTGCCACTTCCCAAGAAGGGCAGAGGCAGCGCTGGGGCTATAGGTTGAGCATTGATTTGTACAGTTTCCATTCATGTCCTGGTGCTTTCGGATTTGGCTTCGCATTTAGACAGCGAGTGAATCTCAAGCAGCAAAAGCAACAAACGCTTTACCGAGAATTGCGTGATTGGGGTTTGTGAGTACTGTATGCTGCCCAGATCTGCCGGCATGCATATCTTGGCAACCGACCGTTTCTCAAGTCACGCGAGAGGTTCTTAGAATGGATGGTTCCTTGAGGAAGGGATTTGGGAAGATAGGGCTTTAGCACTGCGTCAGGCCCTTCATCTGCGAATTGAGGCCGCAAGCCCAGCTACGAATGTTCTGACAGTCTTTGGAGTCGTGCAAGAACCAGTCTCAAAGTCTCTTGCACCCCCTGTGAAGTGCTCAGAGTTTATCGTGACCCACCCGAACCTCCAAAGTCCCCAAATCCCAAAGCCAAGACTTTGAGCCTGAAACCTAAACCCTAGCACCCTTAAACCCTGACACCTAAACCCTAACAACCTGAACTCTGCCACCCTAAACCCCAAAGCTGTGAGCTTAGGACTGAAGCGTCTTCAATCCCAGCCAAAGAAGAACCGTGTGCAGCCATGTAGGCATGCAAGGTTAAGGCTTTAGGGTTTAGGGGCCCAGGGTTGTGTAGCCCAAACCCTAAGCCCCTGAACTCGGGGACCCGCATGAAACCTTGGAGAAACCCTTCTGAAGGAAGCCATAGAAAAGCAAGTCTAAAATCTACAAACCCAAGGCGCTGCCTGAGTTGAGAAGCACCGAAAGAACAGGTCGAGCGAAGCTCCGATGAAAAGATTAACTCATCATGATACTGTGTTAGGGGTTACGGTGTGTGTGGAGGGGGGGTGGTGGGGGCCAGGGTGTTTTTTTTTTTGTTGTGGCCCCTTTTTGCTCGTGCCCCGCGTCATTGGTTTCTAGAAATTTTTTTGCTGTCGGCCCCGGGTGTGCAAAGAGTTTTTTTTTTGTTGCGCTCCGTTGGGCGCCGCGACCTTTCGGCGGGGCCAGAGCAAAAAAAAAAACACCACCCAGGGTGTTTTTTTTTTTCGCTCCGGCCCCGGGGAAAGGCAGGGGAAGGAGAAGCCCCGTGCCGACACGGGGCCAGAGCAAAAAAAAACACCACCCAGGGTG
>BGNK01004855.1:6933-37806 GCA_003297005.1 Symbiodinium sp. clade A Y106 | reverse complement strand
GCGGTGGGCATTTTGGGATAGGCCTAGTGCACGCACTCGTGACGAGGAACGAGTTACGACCGTGTGTGCTAGGCCGTCTATCCCTACTACTATTCCGAGATATCGAAGGTATCTCGGCTGGAACGAAGTTCGTCGCTATCGTCGCTCGACAGGATACCATGTTGCTCTGTGCAGTACATGTCTGGAGAGCAGGATAGCCTGACTTGAAATGGCTACTGATATGAATCCACGTGGCCATTTTGGATAAGTCCCCCAAGGGGGGGTAATTTTGAAGTACCCACCCTCCCAACCGTCCCTTGGCGGTGTCCTGGGGATGGCGGTGGGCATTTTGGGATAGGCCTAGTGCACTGATTGGTACCAAAATGTGTGTCTTGAGACTGTTCGTCGGATGTGAATGTCTATGTGGATTCCGACTGGGCTGGATATTCGAAAACTAGAAAGTCGACCAGCGGATCCATTGTGAATATATTTGGGTGCAACATGGTGAGCACTGCCAGGACCCAAGGTACATTGGCATTGTCGAGTGGTGAAGCGGAGTTGTATGCGATTGGCCAAGGAGTGTCGGAAGTACTTTTCCTTCGGTCAATGTTGCTTGAAGCAAAGCTGGCAAAGAAGGTCAATGTGATTGCCCACACTGACTCAACTGCCGGTAAGTCAATGGCAACCCGCTTTGGCACTGGAAAGAAAACAAAGCGCGTGGAACTGAGGTTCCTATATGTGCAGAATTTGGTGCAAATGAGTTTGCTGCGAATGGCAAAGATCGATGGCACGCGGAATCCCGCAGACCTAATGACCAAATATATTGCCATTGATGTGTTGCAAAGATTAAAGACCCAATTGGGAGTGGTTTCAAATTGGTTCAAAGGTAATATGGATTCTGATGCTCGTATGACTGATGATCATATTGCTGCCCTGAATGCTCATTGCGTGCCCCGCCCTCCCGCACCGAGTGAGCGTTCTCTTCACTGTGCGCGCATGTGCTCTGCGTGCACTGTGCGTGAATGCTTCTCTAGGCGTCGTAGTACTGAAGTCCACGCCGAGGGACTGAGTGCATGAGCTTCTGATTGCAGTGTGTGCATGTCCTTGAGTGAGTCGTGTCTTGTCTAATGTAAAGTGAAGCCGACGCACTGTTTGTTTCCCTGAAAAGCCCAAAATCAAAGAAAGAGAGTGTGAGAGAATGAGAGAGTTTTCCGATCCCAAATATTTTCTTCGATTGGTAGAAATACAGGATTTGCCGATCTCGAATGAGGTTGGATTTTCGCCGAAATGATTCTCTCGATCGATTTCGCCGAATGTCGAATCGAGTGATTGCAAGTGCAGGTTGCAATGCAAGGGACTGTCCGAGACAACTGCCTTGCCGAATAAGACCAATGTGTTTCCCCGAAATGTTTTCTCTGACTGCTTCCTTAGTGCGACTGTAGATTTCTTCGGAGTGCCTCTGCGACTGCCTCCTTGCTTCGACTGTAGCAATGGCTAACCCCGCAATGCAGACTTCCGGAAGTCCAATTCGAAGAGATGACTGGAGAATAATTGGCACACGATCTTGCCAGCCTCACTGGCCGGAGTGTCACTGATATCCAGAATAAAGGTGTCCATGTGACCTTCATCATGATGAATGCGGCAGAAGAACTGCCGTTCGACAGGCCAGACCTGCTTCGACTGGCAAGAGGCGAATCTTATGTTCGCCCGATTGAGTCAGCAAGGGTGACTGCAAGGAATGGTGGCAGAACGCTTGTGGTTGATGGNCGACAGGCCAGACCTGCTTCGACTGGCAAGAGGCGAATCTTATGTTCGCCCGATTGAGTCAGCAAGGGTGACTGCAAGGAATGGTGGCAGAACGCTTGTGGTTGATGGAGAGATTGCCCTTCGGTGCCGCTGGAAGCAATGACCTGCAATCAGATAATTGATGCGAATCTGAGCAATATTGGTTCACCCGAATGCTGAGCAGACTGCTTCCGCTGGAATTCCGCCGACTATTCCACTGCCTGGGACTCAGAACCCAGAGATTGGCAGGAATAACTTTCCGGTGGAGTCCTTGCGTCTGATATGTGACGACTGACAGCCAGACCGAATATGACAAGATCGCAATGGATGCCTACGAGATTACCAACCGACTGAATGATGCTCAGGTCGGACTGGCAGAAGCAGTGCACTGCCGCGAGTGGAATGACGAATGGGCCCCGATCCTGTCCCTTTTGATCCCTGGGACACGGAGTGGCGGACTGTCGGGGTGCAGATTTGAGCACCCCGATGAGCACTCGAATGGTCCAATATCAAGCCTGAGATTGAGAATGAACTCACTGGGCATCAATATGGTCCAGAATGGTCCGAATGAGTGCATGGTGGAGACTGCCTGATATGTAATATCCAAGGCCGAGCGAATATTCAATATTCCTTGAGAAGGGACACTGGCACATCGAATGGAAGCTCACTGCCAATGCAAAGGAGAATATGGTGCATGACCTGGTGAATGTCTACGACTGGATGATGCTTCCCGCGAGTGTTGGCGAGAAGTTCTTCCGGAATGGAACGATTGAACTGTCGAAGTTCCCGTATCATCAGCTGAATGGCAGCTTGTGTGCACTGTCAGCAATGCGCAAGACTGTGCAATGGTACTGCCAAGGATGTTTCGATAAGAATACCGACTATAAGGGAGTGGTCTTCGTTCTGAGACGCAGAAGCAAGAATGAGGTCCAGCACAAATAGGTTACAGCTTCGAATGAGAAGATGAAGCTTGAGAATTATTTTAATCGTCAGTTCACTTTCCACATCTCCACGCAGAATGGCTACCTGGAGAATGACGATGAGCATGTGGGTGTTGCGAATGTGCCCAGGAAGTGGATCTGGAATATTCCGGATGATTCTTCTCAGATGAGCATGGGCATCATCAGAATGCCGCAGACTGAGAACATGATGTGCCGCCCGCATGGCACACCACTTCTTTGCCTTGCAGAAATGGCAGAATGGAACCGAGGCTTGATCGAGTGGCGACTGATGGGACACACAATGGTCCCTTGGTCCAGGCCAATGCCTCCGGACTGCATCACGACTGCTCGACCTGGGACGAGTTGTATGAAGACGATGACGGCGAGCTGGTGAATACTTGGAATGGCCCTACCTCCTCGAATGCCCCGATGCCATCCAAGAAGGCGAAGACAATGGCATCCTCAAGCTCAGCGACTGTTCTCTCGGCTGTCGCGAATGCCTTGATCCCGGGAGCTGAGGTCGTCCTTCGAATGAATGCGAAGGCAAAGTGAGCAGCAGCACTGAGTCGCAATAAAATTCAGGAGTGCTTTGTCGAATGCTACATTTTGGAAATGTGAAGTCTATGTTGAAATGTTGAATGGATTTCTTCCGCGGATTGCAGAGAATGAAATTCTCGGATTCAATGTTGTGCAGAGCATTGCCCGACTGTGAGCTCATCGATTGTACAGTGCAATGTGCCTCCCACTTTTGCGATTGACTCGAATGATGTCTTTCTGTTCGAGCAAAAGTCCACGAATGAGAGCAATGCGTCTGAGTTTGTTTTCTTTCAACTGTTGGCGAATGATGCTTTGATTGTTTTTATTGTTTCGTGATTTAATGATCTTCGATTGAAGTCAAGATCAAGGGACTGTGTTAAATGACACTAGCCCAATGTGACCCTAATGTTCACGATGCATTTGTGAATGCAACAATACCGAATGGTAGTGGCTCAGGACTGGACGACTGCTTCATGCACAAAAGAAGCTTGAATGTTGTGTAACTGGGGGAAGGGATTGATCTCTAGGTTGCTCAGGATTCTTTGGATTGTAAAGTGGAATTTTGCACTCTCGCTCTCTCGCTCTCTCGCTCCCTCGCGCTCTCGCGCTCTCGCTCTCTCGTTCCCGCTCCCGCTCCCGCTCCCGCTCCCGCTCTCTCTCGCTCTCTCTCGCTCTCTCTCGCTCTCTCTCGCTCTCTCTCGCTCTCTCTCTCTCTCTCACTCTCTCTCTCTCTCTGTTTCTCTCTCTCTCTCTCTCTCGCTCTCTCTCGCTCTCTCTCGCTCTCTCTCGCTCTCTCTCGCTNTCTGTTTCTCTCTCTCTCTCTCTCTCGCTCTCTCTCGCTCTCTCTCGCTCTCTCTCGCTCTCTCTCGCTCTCTCTCTCTCTCTCTGTTTTTCTCTCTCTCTCTCTCTGTTTCTCTCTCGCTCTCTCTCGCTCTCTCTCTCTCTCTCTGTTTCTCTCTGTTTCTCTCTCTCTCTCTCTCGCTCTCTCTCGCTCTCTCTCGCTCTCTCTCGCTCTCTCTCTCTCTCTCTGTCTCTCTCTCTCTCTCGCGCTCTGGTGTTTCGGGGCATGAAAGGGGTAGAGAGAGCGAATCTTCAATTGCAAGCTGCGAGGCCTGCTGGCTGCATTGATGGCATGGGTCCCAGCCTGCAGGAAGCATCTGGCAGTGGAAGACATCGGGGCGTCCTCATCCCAACAGTAGTCCCAGGGCAGAGTAGGAACAAGCTCCCTTGTGCGGCCTTCAGTCTTCATCCATCCGAGTCGTTTCATAATTGGAGCCAGTCGCGCGGCGGGCCTTTCACTGAGCACAGGTTGGCCAAAACCTGCTTTCGACGTTGCACAGATTGGGGGTGAAGACCAGTGCTGCGGCTTTCAGAGGTCAACATAGTATCAACAACTCCGCATTGAATGCTATGTACATGTTAACTACAACAAACTATGCCGTAGTCGGCATCGTGGGAGCTGTCACGATATCCTCTCTTGCAGCTTGTTTGGCCCAACGTGGTCACGAGCCGATCCTTTTTGTTCACGTCAAGGCTTCTCGGAGATGATCGTGTGTTCCAAGGGCTGTTTTGGGGGTCAGCAAGCTAAGAGTCTTAAACTGGCTCTTGAGAAGACTCTCAGGCTCCGGCAGCATGGCGCGTGGCAGTGGTGTGGTCTTGATTTGGCTTGGTTTGGTCGTCTCCCTTGCAGAGAAGACATGCAACCACTCAGATCCGATGGCGTTGTTGCAGCGCCGCATGAGACCAAGTCGTCAGGCTGAAGGTTTCCTGGAGCACCAGACCTCTGAGGAGAGAAATGTACACGAGTGTCTGGAAGAAGAGTAGGTTCCCTTGAAGACGCATTCCTGAAGCTTCAACATGCTCCTCCTCGGTTTGGGTTCGGAGACTTTGAGTTCAAGACCAAAAAGCAGACTGTCTAAACGAGTTGTTGTTGAGGAGTCGATGTCTATTACTCAGCTATTCCAACAGCAGAAGTCCGAGCTGATCACGAGCTTGCGCGCGGAGATGAAGAAGATCCTGCAGGCCGAAACATGTCTTAGACTCTGCCTTAGTTCAGCACGTGCCCCGCACACATGATGAGGAGCTTAGACCTGTTGACCGGGAGTGTTTTGTCGAAGTCGCTGATTCTTTGCGTTTCCGCAGGCTAGCCAGGCCGCCAGGCTAGCCACCTCAAGCGCTTGTGAGAGCAAAGGCTGCAAAGGTGTTAGGTGCGTTTAACGCCCTGGGAGGCCGGTGCCCCAGAGCAAAATGAGCAAAAGCGGAGCTTGCGTCCAGTTGTCGGACACCAGGCGTGGATGCAGCAATGCAGCAAGTTTCAAGGTATCACCCTAGCCGCTTTCTTCTGGAAGACATGAATCTTTAGCTCTAGAGACTTCGTATAGCCCTCATCTTTTCTCAGGCTCCTTAAAGACTCCGCGACCTTGCAGGACATGTTCGAGAACTGTGGTCGGTCGAGGTCAATGGTCCAGTCTGCAGCGAACGGGAGTAGCTCCAAATGGTCATCTTGTCCGGCATCCACGTATCCCATATTCATGGTGGGCTGGGCGACTTGGCAGGGGCAAGTCTTTTGTTGCCCCGAATCTTCTCTGGATTGCGCAGGACTCGGTTTTGAGTGCCCATCCCTGGATCATGCTCAATCGTGTTGTAGAAGCCTGATTGTGCTGCCAGGATGCGCGGCGATTAATGGAAATGCGTGCCTTTCCTGCGCCGGAGGTTACACGTCCACCCTTGCCACAGGTGGGATATCCACGTGCGGGGCTTGTGTAGACACGCCTGGCTGGACCACCGCGGCTGGAGCGAATTGTTACGAATCCGCAACATCTTGCGACAGTACTCTCGTCGACGGCCTTTCATCGAATGAAGCTTGTTGCAAGTGCGGAGGTGGGCAGAAGGCTGCTTGCCTGAATGCGCGCATGCAAAGTATATTAAGCTTGTTTCAGGGTTTTGAGGTTTGCCAGAGCCTCCGAGAAGTCTCTTATAGATTTGTCGACGATTTCAGGAAGCCACCCAATTCACTTACTACGTCGCCCCAGCCGTGCTGGGGGCCACCACCATTGTCGGCTTTCCCGTGCCCCGTACAGCCGCCAAGTATTCAATCAACAAGGATTGCCAGCTCTTGGGACATGGGATGGCCATCAATGGCGACCCTCGGCTCTAATTACCCTGCAATGCGGGCTTCGTCCTTGCTAGGTAGGAGGGAAAAATTGGAAACCCGATATATGGGAGAAGCAGCAAGGTGATCTTGCGGCTCGTCGTTGCGGAGATGGACAGTTATTAGAGCATTGATCTAAAGGTCCCTGTCTTCTGATTTGAAAAGAACGGACTTAAGATGCAAAGCAACCTGTCCGCGAATGATTCGCGATGGGCTTCAAAGAACCCCAGCTTCAGCCGGACATAACTAGCCACATCTAGCCCATCCTTGCCCTAAACCCCGGCTGTCTTGCGCACTGAAGCCCAAAATAGCAGAGAAAAAACTTCAAATCGTCGTGAGTCCAAGGAAACTGGTCGCTTGGAAGTTGTGCCTGGCGCAACCGTGGGCCGAGACAAGACCGAGGATAGGGGAGTTCCACAGACCCGACTGTCTCGGTGTCGGGGCTTCTTTATAGCTGTGCCCAAAGCCTTGTCTTTACTTTTGCTTCGCCGCTTCGCAGGGCTTCACAGTGACCTGCACCATCACAGCCGAGCAAACACCCGAGCTCTCTGCTTCGGCGACGCTAACAGTTCAAGTGGACAGGGGCGTCTCCTACGGAGCCGACCCGCAACTTGGCCATTGGGGGCCTCCTTGAGTGGGGGCAGTGCCGGGAGGCTTGCATTCGGTTTTTGTTGCTGAGGTTGGCTTTCGACTCCATTGCTTCGTCCTATGCGCCCACAGTGCAGCAAGCACCCGGCAATACCTGGACTTTTGATGCTCTTCAGTGCAACCCTTCAGATGCAACCTCCATGGTTCAGCTGGCTTCAGATGGGACTTTGACCTGGGGGGCGGCCCAAAACGGTGGAGTTTCCGATCTCGGGACGCTTGCAACCAGTGATGGCGGTATTTGCAGTGCGCGCGCGGTTCCAAGCATAGGCACCTTGGAAACTGTTCGCTCACGGTTTATAGCAGTGAAGCCGAAAATTTGGACGTCCTTCTCCTATATAGCCAGTTGGGAGGCAACCATTGGGGAAACCGCTCCCACGGCCAAGCCCGCAGAGCCTACAAAGAGTTCACGGCTGCTGCAGCCTTCAGCCTACACAGGGAAGTGCACCAACGGCGTTTCGTTGGATGTCGTCACGGGCCAGGCAACTTACAAAGGCTATCACGTCTTTGACATGGACCTGACGACGGGCTTTGTGCGGCTCGCACCTGAAGAAGAGCTGGCAAGTACATTTGTGGCAACGAGCGGAAGGGGGAAGCTGCTTTTCAGCTGTGAGATCTTCGCCCTCTATGGGTTTCCCCCCTTTGGTGCCGGGCCATTCTTGCGCACCGTGGTGGACATGACGGTGCAGGACGACACTTGCTGGCCTGAAGCGACCGACCCCAAGCCCAAGTTTGCGAGCTACACATCGTTGTCTGCTTCCAGTGATTCTGCTTGCCGGTGGGCATGCCGGAGCGACAAGACCTGTGCCTACTATTCTTATTCCGGTTCTCGGGGCTGCAGAAAGTGGACAGAACTCTGCACCTTCGATAGCCCCGGGTGCGATGCAGCTCGGCAAACTATAGGCTTCAGCAGAACAGACCTTGATGTCATCTTTAAATTATGTACTATACGACACCATGCAGTAGCATTTAGTGATGTAGACGAGTACTGTAGTACTCAGCACAGTCTGTATGTATAAGTATAAGCATATCACACTCGCCGATTTGAAAGGTGTTTTGAAGATGACGTGCAAAGTAAGGCTGGAGGAGTTCGTTTGCTTCTTTCATCTCTCTCTCTCTCTCTCCCTCCCTCTTTCGGGATCCTACTCTCTTGCCGTTGCTCTTCTCTTTTCTCTCTTCAACGGATTCTTCCAAAAAAAGCATGGACAGCGGTCGCACACCTTCCCCGCTCGCCCTGCCCACTGCTTTCTATGGCTTTGTGTTCTCAGAGCAGCAGTGAGAGAGAAAGCGGAAGGGAACAAGAAACTGGAGTCAGCTTGTTCTCTGCGTCTTCACATATCTTCTTCATGTCTCACATCTGAGAGCAGGGCGAGAGAACAGACACGGAGGTGACAGATGTGGACTGGAAAGAGGGCCTCGCTCGCCGTTGCTCTCAGATCCTTTGCTTCCCGCTTTCGCCACCAGGTCTGCCCATTGAAACTAAAACGTAAAGGTTACACGTCATTCAAGTAACGGAAATGAGTTCTGCTTTCTATATGTAGACTACTGAACAGCTAAGCCACAGCTGCACATGATAGCTTAAATGTCGCAATGCATCCGCACTCGTCACAAAGCGAATAAAGATCCTTGAGAAATACGCGTCAAGGTCCTCAGAGCCGCCATGTTCCTTGACACCTACTTAGACGTAGACCATCTTAGACCTAGATCGCGGCTCACACGAGCGATGTGCTTTGTCCTGGCTTTGGTATTGACAGTCTGCACATCTTCATGCACCGAGGAGCCGGTGGACACGCCTTACGCCAGGGTATCGCACTGCTCCGAGAGGAAGACCTGCATACAGATCACCAAGCTGCGAAACTACCTGGACGGACGCTACTGCTACTTCGGTGAGAATCGATACCCAGGCAATCTGCATGGTCCGCATGGGGTTTTGATTGCTGATGCATTGTTTCTCACAGTGTTGATCCATGTGAGAGGCATTTCCTTCGGGGTTCAGGGGTTTGCAGAAGTCTCCGAAGATCTCGGTAGTCATCAGGAGGCCCTGGTTTGGTCGATGCCCACTTGCACTGTACCGACAGGGGAGGCCCAACAACCACACCCCACTATCAGACCTATGACAGCAGTACTACCGCTACTACTACTGCGACGACTACTGCTGTATGCTACTACTACTACTGTACTACTACTACTTCTACTACTACTACTACTGCTACAGCTACAGCGACGACCACGAGGACAACTACTACTGCTGCTGCTGCATGCTACCGGCTACGTGATACCGCTACCACTACCACCACTACCACCGCTACTGCTACTGCTTCTACTACTACTACTACTACTCCTCCTACTACTACCACTGCCACTACGACTACTGCTACTACTACTACTACTCCTACTACTACCACTACCACTACTACTACTGCTACTACTACTACTACTACCACTACTACTACTACCACCACCACTACTACTACTACTACTACTACTACTATGTACCTTGCCGAGGGAAGAGCTGCACCTTTGCGAGAGTCTGCGAACCCAAAGTTTTGTGTAATTGGTGAACTTGCTGGACTGTTCGACTTCACGAACTAGGTGCATAATCAGGCGGCGACTGGATTTCTGGGTTGGTATGTTTTGATGAGCTGTTGGTGAGCCTGATTAAAAGGGTTTCTTTAGTCCCCTCGTCAGGCCTCTGGATAGGTGGATTCAGGCCCTGCTTTGACCAGAGGCGGCTTGGTCTTCCTGAAGGAAGGCATCACAAGCTACGAGAGCTTTTGGCTACACCGTGCAGGAGCTAGCAGCTAGCGAGTGCAGCATGGAGGGTTGGAGAAAAGTCACTGGACCCGCATGCTTCAACCCAAGGAGCAAACGAGCAGTGGGTTCTCCAGCGACCGGGACCAGGCGCGGTCTTAAGGTTTGAGGTTTCGGGTTTAGTCTAGCTTTTTCAAGACACGGTTCTGCCCGAATAAGGCAGCCCCAGAACCCTGTTCCAAGTCTTGGCTTTAGGCGACTACCAAAACGCGTCTGCGACCTACATGGCCTTCGGAGGAGAGGTGGTGGGCAAGTTCCTCTTTTCAACAGGAGCCCCGCCGTGCACAGTTCAGCTTTTGGGGTCTTGGGGTTGGGTTTCACACCGGACACCAGTCAAGGCGACCTAATCAGTGAAGTCTTCGCGGCCGGCAATACGATCGCATTCTTCCAGTTTGTTAGTGGAGGTGCCTTTGATGTTTCGGATATCGAGGTGGAGGCGCTACATTGCGACTCCCCGAACCTGACTTTTGCGGACGACAGGGTTACTGCTGAAGAAGAAGGGGTACAGACGCTCGTGGTGGATGACCCATCCACTGAGACGGTGAACGACTTTTGGCTGCATCCTTGTCAATGTGCTCCGCCTCGCTGGGGGCAAAACCTGCCCGTCACAAGCGATTCCTATTCGGCAATCCCTGCAGGCAGCCAGAACGTCTTCAGGCCACCGCCCTTTCCAGTTGTCGAAGGTGAGCTTTCCTGTCTACTGTCAGAACTCCTCAGCATCATTTACGAGACGGAGGTGCAGTCTGTGGACCCAGAGGAATGTCAAAGCCAGTGTTCACAAACTCAGGAGTGCAAGTATTTTCTCACGGGTGAAGTTCTCAATGCCAAGCAGTGCCGGCTGTTCAAACGGTGCACACAACTGTGGCGCGAGATTGGCTTGTCGGGCACCCTCTACTCCTTCCCTAAAAACCTTGAGGTGTGCGCCATCTCTGATCCGGTCCGCTGTTGGCACACCACCAAGCGTCGCCAGAGGCTTGGTGCATACTACGACACTGCGTCGACACAGTCCTTGATTCAAGCCCCATGCTTGGATCAGACTCTCTTCGAACAGTGCGATGACTTCCTCTACATTGGGGGTCTGGGAGTGGAAGTGTGTTCACCGTGCAAGTATATGGACGCAGCACAGGCGGGGCTTGACAACATACTCAGCAAGACTATCTTGCCGAAGCGCTTTGACCATGGCACGGTGCTGAAGGTGAGCTGTTGGGGTGAGAGGTGGGAGTTTCCCAAAAAGAGACAATCAGCATCGATCCAGTAAGTAGTGTAGCAATGGTAGTGAAAACGACGAGCTGTTCAGAAACTCCCAGGTATGCTTCTCTGGCCAACAAGATCCCGACCTCTGATTTCCCACTGACCTGCGCCGCTGAGACTTGAATAAGACCTTCGAGGTGTGCTTGTCACAAAGTATTTACTCAGAATACAGGGCCGATACTACAATATTCAAGAATCTGTTTAGCAAAGATCAAGTTTGGGCATGACTGCTGATATGAGCACAACAAACTACCCAAGATGTCGTTTCCCAACATAGGTTTACATGGATTAAGGCCACCGGGACCTGGTTTGGTGCCAGCGGGTCGAAAGGCCTTGCGAACTTCCAATGCAGCGCCTATATCCAGGTGAGTGTGTTTTCTTGTTTTTGTTTCTTCTCCTTCTTGGTACTAGTAGTGTCATTCATATAGGCTTGCTATTTGGATGCCAGCGTTAGCTTGAAGCCTTAACCCCAGAGAAGGATCCTAGGCAGCTTGCAAATCTTGATAACAATGAATTTAAAGACTGCTGCCAGAAGGGGAACAGCTTTCCAAGAGTCAGACCCTTGTTGGGTTATGTAGTAGGGATCCTGTTCTTTCAGCTTTCTTTCCGGGGCTCTGAACAGTTCCAAACTGAAGCCCGGGTCCGTTCTCGGAGAGGTGGTGAACAGCTACTACAAGGACTTGGACGTACGAAACTGGCAGGAGCTCCGTTGCAGCTCGTTGAGTTTGAGCCTTTTGAAAGTCTTGGGAACAACCTGGCTTGTGTTGCCAGGAGCTGTTCTTCTACCAATGGTTTAAAACCGAAGTTCGTCTTGCACGGACTCACGGCTCTTCCGAGAATCTGGGCAGTTATTATGTTGTGCCAGATGCGGACGGAGCACCGGTGGAGTGGCTTGGCATTACTGCAGACATCTTCCGAGCCACCGCACCTTTAATCACCGTCGCCACCGCTCTCGTGCGCAGGCGGAAATTCCAAGATACGAGGGGATCTCGGGATTACTGCTTGAGCACCAGAGGCGCGGCTCGTGTCCATGAGGGTTGATATGCAGGTACAACGCCTTCAATAATTCAATAATCCAATATGTCTAATTCCAGCTAATCGTTCAAAGTCTTACAGGCATCTGCTCCTGTTGGCTTGTTCGATGTGCCTACCCGTCAAGGAGGGAACTTAAACACCGAGCCGTGCGTCAACTCTGCAGAGCAGCTGATGGATGGGACTACTGTGGCCACCCAATATTTTCAGACACTGGGATTGAGATATCGCAACAGCGTAGTGGCATCACGAATCAAAGTGCCCTTAGATCCAGTCCCATGGGCACAACCGGTGTCAGCCTAGGAAATACAAGCGTGACAATGACAAGGAGGCCAATGGGGGCACACTTTAGCTTGGGTGCGACGTTCGCTTTGGAGGTTGGCCTGTGTTCAGGTTTCAGGAGATCCCAGCTTGAAAACAACGGTACTGTTGCTTGCAGCGCATTTCTCGCGGTCGTGGATTCTTTCCGTGGTCTGAGTCTTACAAAGAAGAGCCGCATAAAGTCCCAAGCAGGCTGTGTCAAGCCTGAGAAATACGAAGTTGCAGCCACGCTAGCACTCAGACATGCAGCCAGGCTGTCACCACAGGCACGCACGCCGCTATAGACGCTGCAAGCACTCTACCAAGTCAAGCCCGATAGAAACAATAATCCACCGGGATGATGATGATCAGTCCACGCTTCCCATAAGATTCCACAGCTGGTCGTGCACACTTTGGTGCGACTGTTAGGTGCCTAAAGTAAGGTCCTTATTGGTGAGGGCCCTGGTTTTGCCGAGTGTGAGCGTCAAAACTGGTGCGGCAGCCGTGCTCCGAAGAACCACCAGTTTACCCGCCCAACAGCTTGGAGGTGCGCAAAACGACGACACAAGGCCGGGTGGGCCGTGCTCTTTGCGTGCGCAATGCACATGAGAGGCCGAAAGTTGGATTGTTTGAGCCAATAGCAAGGACTGCAAGGTTCGCGTGTCAGCTCCTATGCAATGAGCTTTCTATTTCACGGGCGCTTACGTGCCGAAAGGCTTTGAAGTAGTACCGCTTTGTGCATATCAGTGAGGCACATTGTATATTTCCAGCCCGATTTTTAGCTCCCCAAGCACTGTCTGGTTGCTGAGGTTAGTGTCGGGTGGCGGTGTATCTCACTGTAAACCTTTTAGAGGCCCTGCACCTCCGAGCACTGGCTTCCCTGATGAATCATGCTGCAGTACTGTACTTAGCTTTTTAAGTGATTACAACCTCGCCGTTTCTGGCACATTAGACGGCTGGAAGGGATTGGGAGCGCGTGAGGAGGTGTACGGTTTAGGCTTCAGGGCTGAGATATCAAATCCATTGATGTGACAAACCTCCAAAAGATAGCCGCAGCAACTCCCTGCAACTCCCGGGAAATACTAAACCCCCAAACTTGAAACCCTCAATGTCAGGCCTTGGAAATCTCCTGGACCTCGAGGGGGACATCAACTGCGATGAAGGGCGTCTCGGATCCACACTTGGACACCACTGTTCCCGCTTTTTCCATGGGGTTGGCTCTGCACGTGTTAAGGCTGCAAGGAAAGGCTTTTGGGCATAGCTTTGGGATGTTTGCAGTGGTCATAGTTCCCCTGTTGCATCGTGCTAAATATGAACGCTTGGCCCCTCACACATCCATCAAGAGACTCACTAGAGATTGTTCCTCCAAGGGGATCGGAACATCCCACGTCTGATCCTTTAACCAGATTCTCCCACTTTGGGAAACGTTCCGACCTGGGAGGCTGGGCACTGGCCAAAACGTCCCAAACCGGACGAAGTGCTGCCTAAGAAACACTAAACAAGAAAAGGCGGGCGGCGGGAGCCTCGCATTGCCTTGGGGACCCATGCTTAGTGGGCCTGTGGGGGACCGAGGAATGGCCTGGTCCTGAGCAAGATTGTTTTTAGCGAGGGCACACTCGTCGGAAAGTGTGTGGTCGGAGCTGTGGATCTCAGCTCCAGAACCGACCTTGCGACCGTGGAGCTGAGCTTCCAGATTCAGCGGCTTTGTTGAAGCGTTATACAGTGACCATGACATCCATGACTTGTACCAGACATGCCCAGCTCTCGAGGAACAGCCTCTACCAGAAGTGCTTGGTCATAGGCCCTTGCGGTGGCGGTGTTGACATTGCAGTTCCCTGCATCCAGAATGGCCTCCAGGCTGCTTGCTTGAGCTTCCGGCATCGCAAAGATTTGGCTAGTGTACGTTGGACCCCGAAAATTCCCGAGGATCATGCCATGCGCGTGCTTCTTGCATTCAGTTTGCTGCCTGAAGCTTAAAGCAAGGATAGCCATGGCTTGCTAAAGAAAATGCTGCTTGTTTCGTTTGTCGCAAGTGCTCTTTCCAATTTAGTTGATCACGGGTGATGGCCCCATCTGCAGTATCGAATCATGGAATCCCTGAGCCTCAAACTGGACGCCCCTCCCAGACTGCTACTTTAACCCCTGAGGGCCCAAAAAGTTTTGAGCTCAAACCCATGCCGCCATGCCTTCAAACTCCAAAGCTGCCTTGGGACTCCCAGCACAGGAATATGGCACTATTAATGCTGTCCTTAGGTCCTGTGTCAGTTGCTTTGAGGCTTGCGATGGAGGTCCAGCTCAGTCCTTCGTTCGGGGGCCACTGATCCAAAACTTGTTGTATGATGAAATGTACAAGCTTCAGAGCGGCGGGAAGGACGTGGAGTTTGCAAAGGTGCAGCCCACGATTTGGAGTACAGTGGCCTTTCATCTGCCAGACAGCGGCTATTACAAGGGGCGCCTTGCGACCAAGGAAGAGAACGGCCAACAGACGTCCTACCAGTCTTTTTTCTCAACCAGCGGTGGAGGAGACATCGGGGCTTCAACTGAGGGCTCTCCTCCTTTTGACTGGAGACCGGCAAGCCGCGGGGACAAATACGTGTGGACCATGTCTACAACGCTGTCCGACACGGACTTCGAAATGGATTGCGGAGTGGGGTACGTGATCCAACGGTTCTGGAAGCTCAAAGTTCAGGTTCGATACTCTTGTGTTCGGTTGGCGAGCCTCGGCTCTTGTGCTGAGCAAACCTCTGTTCAACAGATCATTGGCAACACCGCTGCGCGGATTGACATGAATTGCGGCGATGATCGTAGCATTCAGGCGATTTTCGGAGAGTACGATGCTGCTGGAAAGTGGGCTCGCTTCCGCTTCCGCTGCTGCCAAATCGCATCCAACCCGGTCCTTTTCTTGAGGTCTCCTTTTGGCTGGACAGCCCAGACTTCGGCGATCACGGCAGTGCAAGGCATCTATGCTCCGGTTGCCATTGATGACTTTGGCCGCCCCTTGAATCCAAGACCGTTTCTACATTAACCACCAGACACGTTGTTTTCGGGTGAACGTTTAGTTATAGTGCTTGATACCCTCGGCCACGATCCGAGGACCAAAGTTTGAGATGAAGCTGAGCTTCTGTGAGGTGCGGGTGAAGCCCAGAAGGGCAATTACCCTTGGCACCCCTGCCACCTTTCCAATGCTTCGAAGCCCCTAAACCACCCTTACACGCTGTTCATTGCTTATAGACCCTGACCCTGACCTTCAGGACAGTCCGAACTGTCGGTCCGGCAGCAAATATTTCGAGCATGATGCTGACGATGGTGAGTGGTGCACTAGGAGATCTGCGTGGTTCCGGGTTGGGTGTTTTTCGGGTTTAGGGTTCAACGGTTTGGGGGTAGGGATTACGGGGTTGGAATTAGGGCATTAGGTTTGCGGATTTTGCGCGGTGTGAGGGTTTGAATAAAATAAAGCGATTGCAACTGTTACAGGAGAGGATCTAGCATCAAAAGTTGTGTCTCCAGCAACTTGGTCCACCCCCTGGATGAACAGTTGGGCGGAAGCAGCTGGCAGGCGGATCGCCGTCTCTTCAGTCTTAAGGTTCCAAAAATCCCTTTAGACACGACCTTACACCCTAAGCCCTCAGCTGCGAACCCCACCAACCCCAACGCCGAAGCTTTTCAAAATCCCGTCAGGTCGTTCCGGTAGATAGCTTCGACGCAAGCTCTCAGGGTGCTGGAGCCCGCCTTCCCAGAAGGTAACTTGACCCTGTATGGCCGTATAGCACACCGGGAATGTAGTCCTGGCTGGTCAGAATAGTAAACTTAGTAAACATGTCCTGACCAAGAAAGAGGCAACGACTTTGACGGTGACACATTAGCATGGTCGGTTAACTGTCCAGCCTGCGATATGGAAGCGCGGATGTCACCTTCAGCCCGAAGCCCCACGCTACGGTGGAGACGCTTAAGCCCTGAACACTTAATACCCAAACCTCCCTGGTAATTTTAATGCGGAGGTAAATCCGTCCAGGTACACAGCAAAGCGGGCCCCGCCACAATTGCGCTTCGAGTCGGAGGTGTGGGATCTTCCAGTCATGTGCCGGGGTTGCAGGATTGAGATTCAAGGTTTTCAGGTTCAGAGCTTGCGGCTTCCGAGGTTCAAACGCTATGAATGAGCTGAGTTTCAAGTTTAATGGTGTCTTGTGAAGACCTTAAGATTCCAGCTTGCCGGCACCCACCCAAAGCCCTTGCTGAAAAAATCACTTCTTGCTACCACTACCTGGTCCGACTTCATGTGTGTGAGCTGCGGCTTTAGACGCGTACAGATGATTCGCTTGCCTCACGATTTTTGTGCACTCCTACTAGACGCATTAGACGGGTGCGCAGATTTGTTGCAGTGTCAGCTTGGTCGCAGGATCCGAAGTTTGCGCCCGAATGCAAGGATGAGAGCACTCCTGGCAGTGCCACGTTTTCCCAAGAAGAGATGAACCAGGTGGGAGTTTCGAAAACCCGCAGTCCTCAAGAAGACTTGGAGCAGACGAGACCCCCACCCCCCCCGAAACAGCCAGGTAGCCGAGGAGCTCACGACGTCCAACCCTGAAAACCCCTGTGCATATATCTTCAGCATCTGGGCCGCGGGCGGATTCTGTTTCTTTTCTTTGCCACGGCAAACAGGGATGTATTCTTATGTTTTGCTAACACTGCATTCTTCGCATTTCGCGATAGGCGCACTACATGGGATCCAGCGAGTCGCCCAGGCACGCCGAAAACGAAGAAGCAGAGCACGGGAACCGAGTTCCTGGATAAAACCATCGCCGGCTTGCAAGCACGGCCCGACGTCTCAACATTCTTTCCCCAAGAGAACGACATAGAGGAGGAATGGAACGGGCTTCCTTACGGTTTGAAGGGCGTGTTGTCAAGTTGTGTCAAGGCCCAGCAACTTGAGCAGCTACTATTCCATCGGTATGTTCAGCGTTGCTTGGGGGTTGAAGGCTGAAGACCTTGTTACAGTGGGGCCGCAGCAGCTTTGGTAAAGGTAAGCAAATTATCTCCTCGAACTGGAGCTACGGGTGACAAGGAAATTGAGACATGTGACCGTCAGGGCTCAGCAACATAGCTGATTAAACGCAAGTAGGGACATCGTTTCCTGTTTCCTGAGCCGCAGGAGGGAGAGGGTAGCTCCTGGTATGAGTGGAACCTCGAAGATGTGGATCAGCCTGGAGAGAGCGGCATTACCTACAAGAGCACTAAAGGATGCGACGATCGCCAGGGTGAGCGCGATAAAGTCGTGGAAGCATGGGAGGTGGAGCACGAGAGGCCGCATGCTTTGCTGTCTGCAGCCTAAATGTAGCTGAGATTTCCGTCTCCACATGATTCCAGGAACGATAGAGCATCAAAGCGAGCCGCAAACTCTCGAAATACACTGCCCAACAATTTGCAGCACCCGGCACTTGACATTTCCAGAGATGGACAAGATGAATTCCGCTCCATCCATCGCAGCCCAATAATGCAGGAAGTTTGCTGAACAGCAGTTTTCCAGGATAGTTGCTAAAAGTTGGGAGTTCTGGAGAATCCGAGACCCCAGCAAGCTTGCTCGCAAATGATCTCGCGTCCCTAAATTCTGTGCATAGCAACTTTTTGTTGCCCCTATTCTTGAGAATTTCATTGTCATAATTATGAATCGTTCAAGAAGCCTTAACACGTAAACCCGCAAATATGGCCTGTGCAGGAGAGCTGCATACTCCACCCTCGTGGCGGAGAATGTGATTCCATGGTTGGAAGCGAACCCACGTGTCCAGGTGGCCTGGAATTCCATCCATCTTCTAGGATCCGTTTGGAAGGAACTTCAGGGGTTTGGGTTTGGATGTTAATGGCAGTCCACACTGTGGGCTTCAAGATTCTTTGTAAGGGTCCATCCATCCATGTAGAATTTTTGCGGAAGGCCATCCAGTCATGCGTGGCCCAATGGCACAGCCGGACTCGATGCTGTAGTCTCTGCGTGGGGCCCACGACTAGCCGGGTTCCGAAGCTGATGCCACTGAGCGCTTTGACGCCAGATGCTGCAAGTGGTCCCAAGTGCTGAAATGTAAGGAAGTTAACGACATGCGGTCAACATCACTAAGGGTTCGTTCTGGTGTGCATAAAAATGTGTGCCTCTCTTCGTGTGTCATGGCCCTTCGGACTTCGAACCCTTTCGGGGATCATCCCTTAAGTTTGGGACGATACTGCTAAGATACAGAAGGAGCAGTCCAAGGAGCCGTGCCGAAGAAGCCCCAATACTTCAACAGATTTAGGCTTTGTGGGGTTGGTTCTCCACTGTTTGACAAGGTTTCCTTTTTCGGCAACGGCTTTGAGATTCCCGTTGGCGAGATCCTCACTATTCCTGTCAAAGCGCGGGGCCAAGATCGGCAGTCCCAATCCTTGCCTCCGCGGCGCAGGTCTATAGGCTTGGGCTACAGATTGATTTGCATCGGGATACAGGAAGTAAGTTTGGACTGTGTGGGGCTTACGTTTGAGCGACTACAATGGTTCTTAAGGTTCGGCCGTGGTTCAAGCGGTGGCTTTAACACTCCAGGCACCCTAGAGTCCAAAGCCCTCGAGCCTAAGACCCCTTAACCCTGACACCTTAAAAACCTAAGACATCCTAAAACCCTGGTCAAATCATCAGGTCGGGAAGAAGCTTGGCTGCAACCAGGACCACTCCTCGGGTTCTGGTCTGGCTTAGGGCTTGGGTTTAAGGCTTTGCATACGGTTGCTGGACTAGTAATTAACTAGTTCAATGGTATTTGACATTCTTTGTTTTTTGCTAAGGGCTGCCGTTATCTACCTGTGTTTCTTTTCATTCTAGAAGAACTCTTCCTTTTATTATTCTTCTTCTTGCTCTTCAGTTTCGCCGCCTTCTTCAGCCTCCCCATCTGGTTCTCTTTGTTGCTCCTAAGGCTCCTAAGGCCAAGCCTACGGCCTGGGCCACTCAAGGGACAAGTTTTAGCCATGTGTTCCAAAACCTCGACCTTCCATATCCTTCAAAAAGTAGCTGGATGGACACCATCTTCCAGATACCGTCCCGTATTTTCCAAAACCGTTGCTAGCAAATTATGGCCCTGACGCAATGCAGCTATTGCAACTGCAGTTTCGGTGATCCAAAATCAACACATGTGCAAAATGTGTATACAACCCGTAGAAAGCCAGACCGTGTAAAAGAGCGGTGTCCCGTACATAAGACTTATACATACCCCTGTAATGAATATGATGGGGTCCCTTGGCGAAGCGGTTTCGACCCCTACCCAACCTGTGCCTTGTACAGCTTAGACTGACACGACACTGCGAAATGATCGTCGCTTCTAGAAGCCCTTGCAGGTTCATGGGCTCCACCTGTCTCCTGCGCGAAGGCTCCAAAGTGTCAGTTTTGGCTCCGAAATAGTCCTGCCGCGCTCCCTCGCACGTGCTCGCGAAGTGCAGAAACGCTGTTGCTCTTGGCACCTCGATGGCTCAAAATCATTCTGTCGCGAGGGCCGTCCTTGCTGATAGGCCATCCTTGCAATTGATTTTCTCGCGTGAAAACTAGATGCCCATTGCCAGGTGGCCCTACCGCTCTTTGTCCACTGTGTCGTTCGCGCATAGGCTTCAATGGTGATACCTACATGGGGGGCCTCTAGCACCGGCATATGAAATGGTGTGACAAGAACCACATAAGGCTTTACTCCAAGGCTCGCGCAGTACTGCAGCGATCCCAAACTTTGACTCTACAAGTTGCAGTGGTGGCATTCAGTCCTGGACACGTGCGTCTGACTCTGAGGGCTCTCTTCGACTTCAACGAAGAGCTGCACAAGTCAGCGGAAGAAGCGATCGCGGCGAATGCCAACGACAACGACTGCAGCTCACTAGCGTGCCTCACTCGTGTTTGGGAGTCCAGTCAAGTAGCAAAAATTGGCAGAGCTTCAACAACTGCCCATGCTTACTTGTGAAAGAACAGAAAACATAGATCAGAGCAGATATTTGGTGTGATTTAGTGCAGCATGCTGGCACGGGCCCTCCTGCCAAATGGTGCTGAAGCCCTCAGAACGTCGTTGGTAGGCACGGAATGGCCCGCATGTTCTGCGACTTGCACTGCATCCGCGACGTTGTGCAGAAGGGCGACGCAGCCATCCTATCAAGCTTGCAGAATGGCGTCAAAACCATCCAGCAGGACATGTTTCGTGTCTCGATTCAGCGCACTCTTTCGTAGACTAAGTCGAGATGGGTCCTTTAGAGCTTCTTTGGTTGTTTTCGGACTGTTGCTACCCATCGGCATGCAGGCGTGATCTTTTCGAGTTCTACTTCTCGGACACGAACGGGAACGCTAACGGTCTGCTTCAGCAGACTCAGGAGATTCGTGCAGATATTGCCAGGAATCTGCGAGATATGCAGTCCATGGTGCGGGTCAGGCCCTCAGAGCCCAATCCCCCGGCAACCCGGCAACGTTGCATTGTTGCCCACCTCCACACCCGCATAGCCCGTCGAAATCGCCTGCTGCCGTTGCCCAGTCGGATTTGCAGCCGGTGGCGCTCACCGCGATGAGCCGGGCTCTTTCGGCCGCCACCCGTAAGGACCAGCATGCTGCAAATCCTTTGCTGTCTCTTGCTCACAATTTCTTGTTGCTCTCTCTCCTCTCTCCCTCCCCTCTCTCCCCCCATCCCTCCACGATTCACGAACCCGCCTCCATGTTTACGCAGATGTACAGATATACACAGATATTCACATACATGTACAAAAACAGACAGCTGCATCCCGCCTTGAGCTTGAGTTTTTGCTGCTTCACCCGAGTTGCAGGATTCCTTGAAGAGCTCATCGAACCTGACGTCGGCCATGCATGCTGCCTCTAAGGAGGTAGCGTGCACTGCAGACATGTAGGACTACTCTGCCTGGGGACGCTGTCGTAGCTCCTTCCTGTTCTTTTCAGGCATGGTTATGCTAGATGTTCTAGACTAGCAGACCAGTGCAGGCAGAAGCACTCGCAGAGCGAAGATCGATACTGACCAGTAGCGGCACGGTCGTGCAACTGCACAAACTTCGGGAGATGTCATGACTTGTGGAACAACACATCGCAGGTGGGAATTGTTACACTTGGAGGTGGCGTGTGCTGCCGGACATGATGCATATTGTAATTCTGCCCTCAACCCCTCCCTGCCGTTCCCGCCTTTTGAGAGCAGTACTTGCAACGCAGACTCGTGTTTTTCGAGGTTACTTTGGGGATCCGTATGTTGAGGAGACTTGTTCGAGTTTGCCCAGAATCGAAGGGCAGAGGGGGGGGGGCGCATTTGCCGATGTAATCCTGGCAGCGAACAACAGTTCGTATAGTAGTATAGACATCTCGTGCCTCCAGGATATGTGACAGTAGAAAAGCCGTGTTCAGAATTTCTTCCCTTTTCGGTGTAGTGTAGAATCAAATTGAGTCGAATTTGCCGCGAGATCTCGGCGCTGCATGCGACGATGCGGGCCGCGACCTCCAAGAAGCTCTCGACGTCCGCGGCAATTGAGCGCAGGAGAGACCACAAGAGAGCCAAGGGAGTGGGGAGTGGTGACTTCTCATGGTACACCGGCAAGTCACAAGAAGAAAGGTTCGGTAGTATGGTTGTGTTTTGTAACAAAGTGAGCCAACGCGCTTAGCCCAATAGTGAGCTTCAGAGTGACAACGAGCTTCTCGACTGCCTACTACTTGCCCGTGCGCATGCCGCAGGTCCCCTAAAGGCCTTGAAGCCGAACAAATTCAAACATGCAGACCCCCTGAGGGCCGCCGCCTACGCGCTGGACATGAACAGGGTCCTGCGGACCGAGACGCACACGCTCGGAGTTTATCTCCGCGCTTCCTCAAACAGCAGGCTGCTGGCTGAGAGGGTTTTTGTTTTTGGGCTTAGGGTCTAGCCATGCACCCGGCGAGTTGTACAAGCCCTTGCTCCCAGGCTTTGGCAACTGCGACTATCAGGATTTGGCGTATCTGGTTTGCAGGACGTCGGGTGTAGGGGAGCACAGGGACAACCGTGGTTCCCCAACACACTTCTCAACATCGCGGATCGTAGATGATCGCAGCTAAATGGAAATCAGCACTTGCATTGGGTGCACCAGTGCAAGACTCGCTTCGGCATCGGAAATCTCCCTATGAACCCCGAACCCTGAAGCCCCGTTGCTTACTCCAGGCTGCGTCAAGACAGTTCGAAGAGGCAACAAAAGGGGTCAGTGATCGACCTCGATTCTCGCAGGTTTGGGTTTTCGGAGCTGATTTGCTCAGATTGCTGAAGAAGTGTCCCCCCCCCCCCCCCCCCCCCCCCCCCAACCTCCCCCCACCCCCACGCAGCACGCCCCCGCCCCACCCCCCCCACACCTCGCCGCGCTGTGCTCGCGCGCGNAAGAGCCAACAAAAGGGGGCCTGGCACCACCCCCATTCTCGCAGGGTTGGGTTTTTTGAGCTTGTTTTCTTAAATTGCTGAAGAAGTCTCCCCCCCCCCCCGCCCCCGACTCTTGAAAACCTTGCGCAAGCGCATGCAAGCGGTCCCCGGGCCCTACACCCTAGAGCCTTGCTGGATGCGTGCGAGTGCAAGAGTGGAAACACAAAAATCTGACGAGATCAAAGTGGCAGATCCTGCTTCGAAGGGGACGACCCGCCGTTGCCCCACCCGAAAAAGTAGTGCATTCTAGTTACTAGTCTATAAGCTACTTGAGATTGTCATTGTTTTGCTGTTGTCGTCATGACCACTGACACTTGGTGTTATCAGTACTAGTTTTCCAGTCATACAAGAAGTTAGACCAATTGCCAGGAAGATGTGCGTCATCTCTCTTTGAGTTCGGCTATCCGTGCACTCGACACGCTTTGGTGGACACTGCGCAGCAGTATCGACCGGTGCCTTGGCTTGAGAGCCTACTTGTACGAGCCACATTGCAGCTGTCATCGCTGTCTGGTTCTCGGGCTATCCAATCGGAGTCATATGGAACATCGCCGAAACCTCCAGGTATCTGGATGCATACGAGAAGTACTTGAGGCCAGACAGGGGTGGGTGAGTGCTTGGAGTACTTCATTGCAAACACGCATTCCGACAGGTCCTTCCAGCAGGCCGTGCAGCTGCTGGAGACTTACACGCAGTGCAAGGCCAGCTTCCAGGACCTGCGCTGGGCCTACACCGGCGTCCGGCGCAGCCGTGCAGCAGAGCAGCACATCTTGCACGAGGCCTGGGCCACGGCGGAGCCCACTTTGGGGCTCATTGCCGCCCAGATTTCCGATACTCAGATGCTAGCGGAGCTTGCGGCGAATGATGTGCGCCCTCTCCTGGCCTCACTTGACGAAGACCTGTGCCAAGGGAGCGAGGCTTTACTTGATGCAGCACAGGAAGAGCTCGCCAAGGGTTTTTTCGGGCAAACGGTGAAGCAGTTGGGAACGGCCTTTGTGGAGATGGCACACCTGCACCAAAGGCTGGGCGGATTTCGGGGCTGCTCGCTGCGCATTTGCTCTTGTCTGATGCATGAAGCAGTCACAGGAAAGGCCGTTTCAGGAGCATACACCACTACGCACTCATTCGTTCAGAACTTTCGCATTAACGAAGGTCCCACTTGCAATTTGCCACGGCCTGCATGTTCCACTCTGGGTTGAAGAGACCGCACGGGATCTGGCAAGCATGAAACATCAAACAAATGTGCGACCTTTTGACTACATGTCGTTGTCTATGTTTTGTCGGTATGATGGTCATGTCGCATCCAGCTTTGTACATGGATCAGAAAGTCTGCGAAGACTCCCTGCCCAGTCATGAAGCCAGGTCCTCCTTCATGCGATGGCTGTTGCTTGTGAGTGTTCGGTCTCATAGTGGTTGATTCTGCGCTGGTATCTGAGCGACCTCAGGCCAGCAACAAGCAACAATCACAAGGATTGATTCATGAGTTGTCAAGTGTCACTACGAGCATCCCCGCCCTGTCACCAATTCAACCCACCATATACCCTGGCTGCGGATTTGTCTAAGACTCACTCGCGGTCTCCGCTTGGGCCCGTCAAGTTGTGACAGACTTGAACAGAGTGGTGAACGGAACTCTGAGGCTCCGATTGTGACTTTCGAACTCAAGCAAATGCTCGGGTGTGGAGACTGAGGCAGCAAGCACACGCAACCATTGAAACAGTAGACGATATTATGCTATGCTGCTATGCTATACTACTATACACTGCTGGACCGCGTATGGCACAACCTAGGCCGCTGGTGACATATTGGGAGCTGCACTTAGGCGAGGGTTGACTCGCAGTGCGGACCCTTGCAATTACGTGCAATTACAAGCTGACAGCAGGCCTGACAGGCTGGCGAGTTTCTTTGGCTGCTGCAATTCTCGGTGTACTCGCAGTTTGCTACTTGAGTCATCGAGCTTCTTCATGTCCTGCTGTTTGTCCTTCTTCCATGTCGGGGCAAATGTGGTAAGGTGATGTCTTCAGAATCTTACAACCCCGACAAAGGTGGGCAAGACTGTCGCTGTTATCCAGTACCCTTAAGCCCGAAGACTCAACCGGTGAGGCCCTGTTCTTGGTAGAGATCAGCTGCGGGGCTCGGGCGAAAAAAGCTACAGAAACTCTGCCATTACGTGTCGATCTCTTATGCCATGTCATGACAGTCACATCACGTTGGAGCATGCACGATTTTGCTTGCATGTTCGTGCCGCCCACCAAGACTTTCGAGGTTCTCGTTTTTGTGGACACCCGAAAATGCACTTTAGAATTTGGAGGGTGCAAAGGCTAAGCGTTTCCGGAATCTCTTTGAGGGACCCTGCGTACACAACCCAGGTTGCATCTTGATGCAATTTCGAGTTTACTTTCGTCAACGGTGCTCTGTCGAACCCATTTTGCTACAGGTCAGTTCTAGTCGTGACCCTGCAAATGACTGGCAGGTTCGCTTCTCCACAGACGGAGGGTTTCGGGGCAGTGCTGCAGGAGGCCCAGCAGCGGATCTCTGGGGCGGTGGCGGCCGTGTCCGTGAACGATACGGTACGACAGACCCTTGGCCTTTTGCAGCACAAGTGCCAGTATGTCCTTCGAGGTGTTCCATGACCTAGCTTTTTCTGAAGAATTGTCATCAGCAGAATCCAACGCAAGAGTCAAACGCCCCTTTGCCATGATGAGGACCTAGCTATAGCCGCCACCTTTTCTGAAGCTGTCAGGAGGCCACAGCCAGACGCCTCTTGCATCCTCCAGCCAAGCCTACAGGAAAGAAGGTAGTGCGCCAAGCTATTGTTCTAGGCCAGTTCCGTCGAGTGCCAGCAATGCCGCAATAGGAGGTACAATGGGAGCGTGTGGGTCTCTCAAGGTGGCACTCTTAACAACGCATTTGGCTCAAGGCTCAAAGACAAGATAGGTGTGGCCGCTTGGATGTGTAGGTCCACAGTGTAGGTGTTCGGCTTACCATCCGTGGCATCCGGCTAGCGTCGGAGACCTCGAAAGAAACATTTGCAGTCATACTTTCATCTCGCCATCCTAGAAAGCACCTCTGCATCTTCTCACCATCGGTTCGAGGCTCTGGACAACGTGGAAGAGCTCCAACTGTGCCCTGCTTCAGATCGGCGCCGACAGCGCTTCCGACTGGGCAGACGTTACGGCGACGGGAAGAGATATTCTGGCTACCACCCGTCCCCCCCACCACCAGCCCCCGAGCCAGAGTGGGCCAAAAGGCTCGAGGTGCAGCATGGAAAGCTCATGGAAAACCAGTTCGTGCTCCACAACGAGTCCATGGATGTTGAAGAGAACATCAGCGCGGGCGTAAATAATCTACAGACTGCGCTGGTGATTCCGGATCAGGAACCATTGCCCACGCCTCCTCCAGGAGCTTGTGATCCAGGCGTGAACTTGACCGGACCGGCACCTCGGCCTTAAATGGGACCCTGTTCCAGGCATGCAGATAGTCATATCATGTTTAGAGGCAGCACCCCCTACTAACCCTAATGCTTGTGTGGAGTCCTCACTATATTGCTATATGCGTCCGCATTTGGGGTTTGCGTGATCCTTGCTGCCTTGCTGTACATGTTTGGACTGCTGCCTTGCTGCATATGTGTAGACCTTGTCACTTGCCAAATGACTTCAGACAGCATGTTTCTACGGTGCTTTCAGGAACAGCTGGGTTTATGGTTCGGGCTGTGTCTTGAGGTGTGCTACGGGTCCCAGACGCCCTGCCAGTTCACCATCAGCAACGACCCCGCTGCTGGGATTCGAAGAAAGCTGTGACAATTGGTTGCTTGTGTACGAGCACAAAGCTTCAGCTGGGTAGGGACAAAAGGCCCGAGAGTTTCGCGCCCAAACCAAAGGACCACCGTCATAGGAATGAGAAATTGTAATCCCAGCCAAGGACTACCAAAGCATTGTTGATTTAAGTGGACATCCAAACGCCAGGCCCGTGCCGCTGCCCAGGGCGAGATCATCCCGGGCTGTCTTCTCATGAAGAATCGGAGCCAGGCACATTGCGTGTAAGGGATCATCTTCCTTTCCTTTCTGGTTCGTAATCACGTCGTAATCTGCAGGTGGATAAAGGGAAAGCAGTGGGAATCGTTGTACTTCTGACTGGTCAATTTGCCTTGTTGCTTCCGTGTACTTCAAGACAGCCCGTTTAGCAACTCTTCACCCGACGTCAGGAGATCTTCCAGTTTTGCAACGACGCAAACGAGGATAGAGAGGTCATCGCGGCGGCCTGCAGCGTAAACTTGAGCTTCCAGGCGATCTGGATGCAATTCTCTAAAGGCTTTGTTAGTCCAAGCCGTTTCTTGCGACTGTAGGCCCGTAGATTCTTTTTCAGAGGGAACCGTTAGGGCCTGGGCTTGCGTCATTTGGTGTTTATCGGACTTGTGCTTTCTTCAGCCCACGTCTTGTGGAGCGCAAGGAATTTGGAAGGACTGAATTTTCATGTGCCGTGCAAGACCGCAGGTTCTGGACATTTGAGGTATCCCCTTGTTCCCCCGATCAGAACTGAAGAAACGGCACTCGTATGATTCCCACGGAGAGTGAAGCAATCCTACGGCCCGCCATAAGGCTCCTTGTAAGCAGACTGTAATTCACCCCTACTTCTCGTCCAGCCTTAGTTGAACCTTCGGATTTGTTCCCCTGTACTTCCTGTTGCAGAGCCAGGCTGAACGAGTTGAAACAAAAGTTGTAGCCTGGCCATTAACATTCAACCTCAACACCCCCCGCCAGAAAACATGGGGCGCTTCTAACGTGCATTCTACGGAGCAGGCATGAGTAGGCTGTCAGACGGAGCTTCTTGATGACGGAACATTAGGCAAGCATGTTCAAGTCGGTAAGTTTTTAGGAAAATCATGGTCCTGCTGGAATCTGCCAGGTAGCCCTGGCGGCGTTTCAGTCTGTCAACGACACTTGCCAATTACAAGGCTGGACCTCCGAGAAACCCTAAACCCTGCCTGGAAGCTGTTCCGCGTCAGAAAGTATGGATATTTTTCACCGGCCGACTTCCCAAGCCCGGATGCAACAAAGTGATATTGGGTGAACGTTGTCTTATGTGCGTGCTCTTGTTGCAGAGGGGCGGTGTTGATAAGTTGGTCTTTTTGTTATACAGGAAAGAGCAGGTGAGAGAGAGAGAGAGAGTCTACTAAACAATCCCTCGCCGAGAACCTGCTTGTGCACCGCCTTGCCCAAGTGTGGAGCACTTCCGTACTGACATGGTGGACAGGCTGGACATACACAAAGTACCAAGGCCGGACTTACTTAATTTGTCTGCTGCACGGCAGTCCTTTCAACGGGGAATGTTATGGCCAATAAGTCACGCATCTGTTGGAGTATGTTGGAGTAATCCAAAAGAAGCTCATGAACGGGAATGAAGGAAGAGAAAGACGAAAAGGATGGAGCATTATGTTTGCAAACGGGGCCACCATGCCCCACCTCGCTTTGTTCGAGACGTGCAAGCTTGGTTGGAGCACACATGCCAGGAAGAGGAACTGCTGCGCAACTAAGTGAATCTTTTCGAAATCCGTCTTGCGCGGGTTGTGTTTGCAAGTGCATATACCAAGTCAGTTTTGGGGTACGGTACATTGTTTGGCTTGCTTCCGCAAGTTATTACAAGTACATGACGGCACAGCTTTCAGCCTCGTGAAGCCAAATTCCAGTTCTCACTGCATTGTACGACACACATCCACACATTCATCCTGATCTTTTGGCATGTGTACTCTGTGTGTCGGTCCAGACTGTGTAGAACATCCCACATAGCACCGAGTTAACCGAGCTGCTAGGCTGCAATGCGGACAATGGCATCCAGTGTGGGGAACCGTGGCCAGGGAATGACGTCGACTTCCGGGCAGCTGCACAACAGCATGAGGGCTTTGCTGTTTTGTAGTGCCAGTTCTTGGCACATGTAATTCGAACAGTGACCGGCGAATTTCATCTACCTTAAATCCTGTGCCTGGTACAGGCCCACGTATTTGCCTTGACCTTGTAAGCTTGACTCGACGTTCGAAAGCTCTAAGATTTTGTCCACCGTGGTGCCGCCAAGCAACTGTGTCTTCATCATACAGCAGCCTGTCTCTCCAACGCCGGGCAATGCCACTGCAAGTCTCGACGTTTCGCCGAGAGCTCAGTGGCTTGTTACCGTGTCTTGACGAACGTCTTGATGTTCTTAGGGACGCAGTCTTGTCTCCACTGTTGTTGGTCCACAGCACGAGCGAGGTTGGTAGCCATCGTAGATACAGTGATGACGTCGTTCCTATCAGAGTTCGCGGCAGTATCTTTCTCGTGCTCGGACATTCTGGGACTGCAAGTCTCGTTAAGGTCTCTATCGTTGACAACGACGACAACGACAAGCACCACAACGACCACCACAACGAGGATGACAACGACGGCCTCAACGACGGTGATCACGTCCACCACGACCACAGCCACGACAACGACGAGTGCCACAACCACGAGCACCACAGCACCTACAACAGCCACGTCCACGGCGACGACGACCACCACCACAGCAGCCACGTGTCATGAGAAAGTTATCAAGCGCACTCCTCGTTATCCGGACCTGCAAAGCAGCCTTTTGCTAACGTCAGCTGCCAAAGCACCACCCCGACTCCCACCCCATCCCCACCAAGGCGCTTTGCCGCCAGTATCCCGCACCTCGCTCTGCAAGTGTCACTAGCTGCCTGAACCTTGCATTTTGCACTGCGAAGTCGTGCGTGGCCTAATTTGATCAGCTGTGGCAGTTGGTGCGCTTGGGGTTCAGTCGATTTCAGAAAGTTGCAGGCAAGGGAAGCTGCTGTTTTGGCGTCCGATGCTTTAAAATCACTCACTCTGTTTGTTTGGATTGTCCTTCGAAAGACATGGTTCCCGAGCGAAAGAAGCACAATGGAATCCTATTTTTTTAGGTATTTTTTGTTTTTGCTTAGGTATTTTTTTTGTTTTTTGGCTTTTGCCTTTTCGGCTTCTGGGCTTTCCTTGCTGGTTTGTTGTCGTCTTTTGGCTTCTTGGCTTCTGGCTTTCCTTCCTGGTTTGCCTTCGGGTCTTGCATGGCCTCTTGGCTTCTTGGTTCCCTTGGCTTCTTGGTTTTTTGAGTTTCTGGCCTTCTGGCTTCTCGGCTTCGGCTTCTGTAGATTTTACCCTGCCTCCAGATGTATTCTATGTGTCCTTAGCATTGTCGTTACCCGACTTACCGTGGCTCAAGTCCCCAGCAGGAAAAGAGCTCACCTGCATAGGTTGACTAAACGNCCTTAGCATTGTCGTTACCCGACTTACCGTGGCTCAAGTCCCCAGCAGGAAAAGAGCTCACCTGCATAGGTTGACTAAACGGTCTAACCTGTGTGTAGCTGTAACCTGTGAAACTTCAGGTTATCAGCCGTAGGTAGCTTGAAGCTATGGACATAGTCCCGTTCTACGCGGCCACCGGAGATAGTGAAGGTCAACGAAGTGAAGCAGCAGCCAATCAATATTTTCTGCAGCTTCTACAAGAAAATAGACAAGTCAATATCTTTCTACAGGACCCGAGGATACAAGAGGCCCTCGAGCTCCAAGCNCAATATTTTCTGCAGCTTCTACAAGAAAATAGACAAGTCAATATCTTTCTACAGGACCCGAGGATACAAGAGGCCCTCGAGCTCCAAGCAGAACGACGACACGCATTCGTGCTTGACAACGTCTATTCCGAAGCGTCCTCGTACATATCCCGGTTAGAGGCATCTGCGGACGAAGCCCACCGCCAACAAGAAAGGAAGTAGTCCGTCAGGTGACTCCACGACCACGGGCAGTTGAACAGCGAGAACAAGGTGTTCAGGCAGATCGCCGAGGCTGAATCTAGAACAGCGCTAACACTTCAGGCACAGCTCGCACACACAGACAGGGAATGTCGTGAAGAAAGATCAGCGGCCCGACAGCTTGGTGCACAGTGTTCCGAAGCACAGATGCTAGCACGCACACTCGCAGCTGAAAACAGACAGCACGAACACGAGCGAGTCGAGCTGCGCACCTCCTTTGATCAGAACCGGGCA
>BGNK01004854.1:0-47614 GCA_003297005.1 Symbiodinium sp. clade A Y106 | reverse complement strand
GAGGTCCTCGCCGATGCGCGCTGGGACTGAAGCCGCGGCTTCTAGCGCGCCGTAGGCCCGTAGCTTGCAGCTGCACTGGGACCGCGCTCGTACTGGTCGCAAAAGAGTGTAAAAAAAAAACGGGAGCCCACTGAGCAAGTGCTAGCATACCTCGACGATGTCTACATCCTTGCCTCACCCGACCGGGTGGCACTGCTCTACCGCCGTCTCGAGGAGCACATCTGGCAAAGGGCCCGTGTCCGCTTGAATGCCTCCAGAACTCGTGTGTGGAATGCGGCCGGCGTCCTGCCTGATGGGGTTCCGCAACTCGCTCCTGAGTCGGCTGTGTGGGTTGGTGATCATGCGTTGAGCCCGGAACAGCGCCCTTGTTGCTTTGGGCGTGCCCCTCGGCAGTCCGGCCTTCATCGAGTCGCACTTGCAACAGTCACTCGCCCGCCATGCCCACGATGATGCAGTGCTCGCTTGCCTTGACACGCTGCTGTCTTGTGGGGCCCCGAGCGGGCTGCCTTTGCTTGCCCTGCGCCATGGGGGCTTGGGACGTCGCAGTGCGGCACGGCATGCACCGGCCGCTTATTGGTCTTCTTGGGCCGACGTGCTGCTTGTCACAGCCTCTTGGGATCCTGCCTTCGCGCGTGCGCTCGTCGACACTCTAGAGGGGGGGTTCGCCCGCACCAGAAGTCCTACAGTCGCTTCTCCTCGCTCGTGCTTCTTTGACGGCGTCTGGATTTGCCCCGCCACCCTGGCCCGAGCTGTTAACGACGCCGGCTCCGAACCCTGGCTGAGGACGAAGAACCCCAGCTCGACACCACACGTGGATGGCAGTGTCCTGCTTCCAGGGCCGTCGACGAGTTCTGCTTCCGCTCGAGCTTGATCCCTCCGCTGCCGCCCTGCTGGACTCGCAGGCAGGCCTCTTCGCTGCGCGAATCTTTACGGCCAGACCTACTTCCCCTGAGCATCCTGAGCTTTCACTGGTACCTTCGCACTTCCGTGTGTTGCTGTTGCGGCGCCTCCGGCTCCCTCTGCCGCTCACTGCCGCGTACTGCCGCTGCAGACGTCGCCAGGACGCGCTAGGGGATCACCTCGCCGCTTGCCCCCGGTCCGGAGTGTTACGCGCCAGAGGTGCTCCTCTCGAGCGTGCTGCCGCTCGTGTCTGCCGTGAAGCTGGTGCTACTGTTGCAACCAACGTCTTGGTGCGGGACCTCAATGTCGCACCCGGCCGACAAGATGACTGCCGTATCGAGGTCATAGCAAACGGCTTGCCGCTCTGGGGAGGGGTCTAGGTTGCGGTCGACACCACCCTCGTGTCGCCCTTGACTGCAGCCGGCGAGCCTCGGCGTGAGGGCAGGCGTACTGCCGGGGCTGCTTTGCGCGAAGGAGCGCACTTACCCAGAACTCTGCAACTCAGGCGAAGCTGCTACTTTCCTCCGGCTCCTTGCCAGCTGCCGTGCCCGGTCTGCACCCCCACCACTACAGAGTGCTTCGGTGGTCCGCCCTGCTCGCCTTTGCCGCTGCCCGCGCCTTCGCGACCAGCCTGCTTTCCCTGCCGCTCTCTGGTGCAGCCAATGTCGACGGAGATCCTCCGCTCCTCAGTGACCTTCTCGCCGAAGCATCGGCCCCCCCCTCCTGTTGCTAGCCGCATGCCCTGACATGCCTGCGTAGTCTGGCCCTGGTTTCGAGCGACCAGCACTGGGACCGCGTGGACAGCAAAAAGGTGTGAGGGTTAAAAAAATTTTTTTGGCTCCCTTAGCTGTCGCTGCTGTCTTTGCTTTTGCACGATGGTTTACCTTTACGATCCCCCTGTCCAGCACTGCTCGAAAAAATTAAAGGACCATAGTTTCCTTTGTTACATCCCTTCTCGCTATCAAAATACCAACAAACATACAAAAAACAAACACGTTTTGCATTTTGTGATTTCCGCTGCCTTGCCTTTCCCTTTTCCGTCGCCTGTTTTTTTCACCGACCTTTTTGCCAACGTCCGAAGCGGCGCGGTCCCAGTGCACAAGCCCAAAGCCAGAGCAACAGTCTACGGCAAATGGCGGCGAAGGCAGCGCGCGCAGAGCGCATTCACGTCACACGGCTGGCGAGAGGGGCTGGGAAGGCGCTGGAAGGCGGGTCGGCGAGGATGTGGCTCTGAGGTGATATCTCCCCGTCAACATTGGCCGTGCCGGTGAGGGGCAAGGACAACCGGCTGGCTGCGAAAGAGCTCTTGGCAGCGAAGGAGAGGAGCACAGACCAGCGGAGAGTAAAAGCCGAGATGGCGGCAGCGCGTGAGGGTGGCGGCAGAGCGCGCCCGGCACCTTGCTAGCAAGCGGACAAAGGTAGCGGCCTCGGCACTCCAACGCCCCCCAATCTCACGAGCAATGACAGTGAGCCGGCAGCGGTTGGACTCTCTGGCTCGTTTTGCAGTGAGCAGGGCAGCTGCGGCAGTACGGCCCCCAGCCCTGCGTGGAGGCATGTGGAGGCCGGCAGCAGTATCAGGGGAGAGAAGCGTGGTGTCGACTGCAAGCTGGGCGCCACCCCACAGCGGCAGGCCATTGGCGATGACCTCAATGGGTCGGTCGTTTTGGCGTTCAAGTCCCTGACAGGCACGTTGAGAGCGACCGCTGCCCCAGCTTCCCTGCACACACGAGCAGCGGCGCGCTCGAGAGAGCCGCCCCCCCCGCAAAATGCCGGAGCGTGGGCAAACGGCGAGGTGGTCGCCACAAGGATCGAGGTGTGCAGTGCAGGGCGGCCGAGGCAGCATCGGTTTCACGAAAAAAGATGAAAAAAGGCCCTATGGCAACAGTCGTCAACGGCTTGGGACGCTGGGCGGTGCCAATTGCGAGTTGAGGACAAGGGACGGGTGTTCTTCGAGCTGGGATGGCACTCGAACATGCATCAGGCAGGGGGTGTGGCCGGTCAAAGGGGGAAGAACCAGATGCGCTAAAACAGTGCACTCTGAGTGTACTCATAGTTTCTCTCCCGGTCCCAAGACGGCTTGTCCGAACATCCTCTTCTGCACCCATTCCGGGGTTGCTTCTGAGGTGTCCAGACCAGGTTCCGGGGGAACAATCAACTCAGGAGATAAGCGAAACAAGTTCAAACGCGTCGCCAAGCTAGCATCAGCATGCTTGCTCTCCAGCTTCTTCGTCATAGCATTCATTGATGCAACCAAGTCCTGGAGCGCAATGCCAGGCCAACACAGTGCAGCAGCACGCGTTCTTGCCAGCTTCATGCGACGCAGACTGGCCAACAAATCCTTAGATGCACTGCCGCACGTTGCTGGAGCCATGCTTGGCACCCAGGCCCTCCCACTCCCAGACTCTTGGGCCCCGTAGTGCGCAGTCTCTGCGCCTGGACCACGACTCGCAGCTCCAACGGACATGAAGAAGGTGCGTGGCAAACAGAAAAAACATTGCTGGCAGGGCTGATCTTGTCAATCCCATGTGTTGCTTCTACCGTCGCTGCACGATGCTGCACGCAGCGCACGGCATTGCCAATCGTAGGTGCTACACGGAAATGGCAAGGTGCATGATTCACGTTGACAGTAGGGGAACAGCAGCAACTGGCATGACCAGCGGGTGCGTGACACCGTCTGACCCGGTTTTCTGCCTGCATGGCTGCGGCGGCAGCAGCTCAGCTACCGGCAGCGACCTCGCAACATGTGTTGTGCAACGGCATCCGGCAAGTAAATGGTGACATCTGCACGATTGCTGCTAGCAGGAGCTGCAAATCTGTAAAATTCCTGATGGAATCCATTCAGAAAGTGAAAAGTTCGTGGAACTTACGTGCGGGGCTGAGGAGGTATCGACTGCAATCGCGGATTGGCGAATGAATCGATGCATGAGGTCGGTAGGCGCTGACCTTGTGCCAGCAGGTTGGAAGGGCACGATCGTGGCAAGACACAGTTTGCACATTTTGCACCAACAATGCTGGCAAGGACCTGCCGGCATATTCAGTGCCAGTTGCCCGAGCATGCAAAACGGGGTCTGCACTGCTCAAGGCTCGTCTGAGGCTGAGCCAGCCTGGCAACACCAACCGACCGATCATGATCGATAGCATGTGATATCCAAGGGTGCCGTTGTCACCGGGCGAGAGCTTCAAACTTCGAGTCTTGCATTTGGGGACGTGCCCTGGCGGGCGAGTCGACTACACAGTACAACATGCAAGGACAGGATTGCTTGGCCGAGGTTTGGTGAGATTGCTATTGGTCTTTGTGCGCCGGGCCAGGTGGGATTCGTCCTGTTTAGTGAAGCACAACCACTGTTTTGGTCAGCCGTCCTTGACGGGTTCAACGGTGTGCGCAGGCACGCGAAAAGACCATCAATCGCGACATGGTCGGATGGTACCGGACCTATGTTTTTCCTTTAACCCCCACTCTATGCCGCGGTTGGGAGTTTGAATGAAGCACAAGCCAGGTCTCGCGGTGAGGCGTGCGCCTAGGTGGGTTGTCCTTGATCGGAGGTTTCCTGCCGTTCCTCCAAGGTCGGTTTTCATGGCGGTCATGGGCAGTCCTTCGTCAACGGATTCTGAGACTTGTTTTGGCGACAGATTGTTGTGACAGATTGTTCTGGAGCGAGACTCTACTCCACCTGCTCGTTTTGGGGCAATGCTGCTGCCAGGCCACGTTTCGAAAGAACAGTGCAGATCCGAGCTGCGGATTCAAGAGTAAGTAAGGTTATTTCGTTATGAAACATGGCAAGACGAAAAGCAGGCTTTTGAAAGCAATCCTGCCATCGCGCGGCTCACTATGGCTCACTCAAAGCTCTCGCACTGCAGGTGCAGCGATCGGTGGTCCGTCGGTGACGAGATCGAGTGTGGTTTAACAGCTGGCGCCAGTACTCTCCCTGGTTCTTTTTGTTTTGGTGAGCTTCTTCTATGCTTTTGTTGTACAAACACTTCTTATTGGCAGAGTGGTATTGGGTGGTAATGGGCGATCGGTAATCGTTTTGCGAATCGTTTGAGTGTATGTTTGCGTGCGGGCTCGTAAGATGATCATATCGACTCTATCGCCAAGGTCTGTGGTTTACCCTTTTTGTTTTTGTTCCGCGTGCTTCGGTGTCTTCATATGTCTTATTGTGCTCGTTAGTTGCAAACTGTCGAATCGGCTGCTGGCGTTGTTTCGATTGACCTTAGTATTGCCAGGGAGTTCCTGTGTTTGTGTAATTCTGCGTGAGTCGGTGCCCCATAAGTCTGGCTGTCAAGTGTTTCACTCGTAGGTGGTTGGAATATGTTGGGAAGCTGTCCACACGGTTGGTGCCGACTTGGTGTTGGAGCCCGGTGTAACAGATGTCAGGAACTGGCTGACCTACCGCCCAAATTTGTTGTGAACTGCTTCTGACTTCTGCCAAGACGTGTACTTCAAGCATGCTGGAGAGCAGTTCGAGCATATCCTTGAGATGTTCAGAGCTCGGAGAACAAGCGGCTTTGGCGTTAGCAGGCTCGCGTAGCATGCATCCCGTCAGCTGGTGGCATGGGACTAAAGGCCAGGCCGCTGGCAAATCTCATTGGCGTACCCTACCGTCACGATGCGACCCGGGCTGAGTCAACACATTCTTCGTTGGCATGATATGACCGCAGCAGCCAAGAATTCCTTCAAAGCTTGTGGCGCCTTGCTGAAGGCTCCCGTGGATCTAAAGTGGAGATAGATCTTCGAGGAAAGCCAAATCAATTTTCGGCATTCTTTCAAAGCTGCGTGCCGCCGAATGTCTGCCCAAGCCGCGCGCAGCAGGAGTTGAGGACAAACCGCTAAAGGATCTGTGCCGCGCTGAGCAGATTCCCACCATCATCTTTGTTCAAGACTCTGCTGAACTTGCCTGGCTTTGTGAAACAGGGTCGCTCGAATTGTGATAGTAGGGCCACAGCTGCGAGCAAAGATCAGTGCCAACATTGTTGGAGGGAGGGGCGCGCCACGAAACAGGGAGGTGCAACCATTTTCGTCGGGTGACTCACAGCGGTTATAGACCAGAATGGCTTCGCCATGCGCAGATTGGAAGCCTTTGACGTGACATGACTACATCCGATTGGAACCACCGAGGCTGCCACACAGCGGTCCAGACTCGAGCATGAGAGGGGGTGAGTCTTCAGCACATATAAGGCGGCTGTGCGACTTAGGTTCGTGTGATACGATTGGCCATAGCATGGATCTGATTTCCACGTCCTGCTCAGATCGAAGTCGTCAGCCCTCACTCTTCTGACATCCTTCAAGAGGCATGTGACCTTGGGCGTTTGCGCTTTCGCACCTGCACGGGTTAGAGCGGAGAAACAGCCCAAGGACGGTTATCGCTGAAGATGAATGCCAAGAAGGACCTGGCGCCGAGTCCTCGAAAATGTTCTCCAAAGATTTGGAGGGTCACGGCCAGGCATCTGACTGCACCACGAGAAACACTGGAAAATATAAATACATGATTTTCGCAAACAGGCACAGATCACCCCGGCGCTAGCGGGTGCCCCCAATCCTTCCACACATGGGCAGTTCCTTCCTCTGTGGATTGTCTGGGGGGTTTGGGCTGCAGGGTTGAGGCTTCAGGGGGCGGGGCAGGGGGGGTAGTGCACAACCGTCTGGTCGCTTTTGTCGAGTCGTTGATGTCGCAACCTACTTAGCCCAGGTCACGACGCTGGAGCGCTGGCTTTCGCCATGGTGTTGCCAAAGCATTGAGGTGCTCACTGACACTCAAGCAACCCATTCCACTTGTTTGCTTTTCCTTACTGTAGTCTTCTTGCTTGCATCTTTTCGCAGGTCGATCAGGCACCATCCACCATCGTAGCTTAAGTGCGATTGTGAGGGAATTGCCGCCTTGCCGTCACTGCCCTCGTTCGCCGTCGAATGGGCTTAATTCGATTCGGCCGAGACATGTTTGTACAGACTGGCTGCCCCAAGACCTGCAAACGTACTGGTATATGAGGTTGCAACCCGTCTCACAGCCAGACCCTGCCAAAGTGGCAGGTGACTCAATTGCAGTGTTAAACTAAAGAAGATTTAGGAGGGCCAGGGAAGCTCAAGCTGAGCCAGAAGGCGAACAGATGCACACGAGACTTGTCCACGAATGCTGTGTTGATAGAGTTGATAAGGGGAAGCGACCACGTTTCGCTGAAGCTTTCAGCATGTCGAGCACATCTCTAGGCCTATGCATGTCAGGTACACACGAGCATGAGGCGGATGCGTCATTCCGAGAGAGAAGCGGACAGCGGTGCTATCAAAGCTGTGAGCTGTTTTCCACGACCCCAGTTGTCTTTCCGGCACCAAGCTTTTTTCAGAGCAATGTACTTGCGACTCAGCATGTGGGCGGCGACCTACCCTACAGATCCCTACAGAACAGCCCTGTAAGAGTCGGGGCACAGAGCAAAATGGAACATGGCAAGGACACCACGCAAGTGGCGCAGCACCCAGGCGTTGTCAGAACTTGTTGGCACAGACAGAGCCGAAGTCGTGGAGTCGGGAGCCGCTGGGCCGCTGGTGGGTCACTTTTGTGGACCAGGCTTTCAGGATGCCAAGCTAAAGTAACACGGCTGTTCCGATGTTGCAAGTATGTTCTTGAAGTGAGACTCAGGCCAAAGTAAGCTTTGACCAAGATGCATGGGCACCTAGCGACCTGCTCATCGAAGGGGTGTGATTCTCAGTCGTGACTTCTTCAGGAAGTGCAGTGTGTTGGTGGTTGGGCAAGGTTCAGCTCTTGACTGGTCTCTATGTGCCGTTAAAACGCCCGCAGCCCAAGAAGTCGCCGTGCTGATGGCAATGACGAGCCGACTTCGCATGGCCCATCTCAGACTTCTGATGGGGCCCACTAGACTACACACTGGAGTGCTTGATTGAGGCCCACATCACGGCGCTGATCTCAGAGATGACTCGCAGTAATGAGTCGGTGAACACATGTATCAGGCCAGCAGGTCTTCCGAAAGGCAGGCGCAGTCAGACCGCAGGTCAGCTGAACTCTGGAGTTTTGCGCAGGTCAGTGAGCTGCGAATGCTGTGATCAGCTGTGAGGCCATGGTGTACCTCTTCTACTGGAAGGAGCGAACCTGCAGTCCGCCAGGGCATCGGCAATGCAGGACCACGTTTGCCTCGCGGAGACACTATTCCATTGAGGTCGGGATGGTGGTTCTGCGATAAGATTGGTTTGTGCCTCAGGGTCACTGACTAGTTGCGAGAGCACTAGATCTGGCGAATACAGCTGTTTCATTTAGTGCATGTGCATCAGCAGACGTGGCGTGTGGCTCAAGATGGAACGAAGTTCGGTTCTGACAGAATCAGACTCCACATAAAGCGAGTCATCGCATCAGCAGGCAATGTAAAATGCTAATTAACTTTAATTAACTCTGATACTCCGCCAGATTCTCTTGCGAGAGCATTCAGGTATCCTTCAGGTTCAGGTATCCTTCAGGTCCTAGGAGCTAGGAGTTAAGAGTGCCGCTTGCTAAGCCGACGCCATGCTAGGAATGTGGACCAGAGCTCCCCTCGCGGTGCTGGTGTGTCTGGTGTTTCTGACAGGTGACTCCATGAGTTGAAGCAGTTGAGGTGGCAAGTTTATGCCTTGCTCCAGGCGCCGATGGGAAGGAGGAAGTGGCAGGCTTGCAAGATTGCATCATTCAGTGGAACTGTCAATAAAGCAAAGACTAAATCGAAGTGTTTGCGAACATGCTTCGACTCGAATGCCGCCTAGATTCACATTTCCTGGCTTCTTTGACCGTAGGTGCCGTTTCGCCCATAAAACGGCCAAAAGGAGTGGCAGAGGAGAGTGGAGAGGTGCTGCATGCAGTGATTGGAGATGCGTGCTCTGGAAGTCCTGGCAGGAAACGCCTGCAGAGCAGCGGCGGGCTCAGGCTATTTTAAGATGTGGCTGCAACAGGCAAGAGGTCTGGGATGGGAGTGGGTATGGATGAGAGATGCGCTGTTCAGGCTGGCAGATCTTCGTAGAGACCTGGCGGCGGCAGAAGCCCAGGCTGCCGAGGCCGAGGCCAAGAAAGCGGCCGCGCAGCACAGGGAAGCGCAGGCCGGCCACGCGAAGAATTCGCCGAGACATCATGGGTCTCACAGGTCTCACTAAGCATCCTGAGGCCGAGCACGCCCTTGACGAGACACTTCACAACGAGGCGACACTCGGCAACAGCTACAGGGTTGTGCATCTGGCGGCTGTGCGGGCTTCAAGGACACTCATTTCCTGCTTCTGAAAAGCCATTTTTGGAGGTTTCAATGGGACCTGCAAATTTTCAAGTCGAAGGCACCCAGCCGCGGGTGGACATGACACACTGCGCTTTAAAGTTCAGCCCCGCAACTTCTTCCCTGACTTTCGCTAGTGGATTCCCCAAAGCCAAGCTTCCAGTAGAGTTCTGAACAGGCACCTCCGTTATCAAGAAAAGGCCAAACCAGCTTCAAGAGAAGGAAGAGTGTGCCGCTGGTAAAATTGTAAAACCGCTATGTGGGATGGATCAACCACCCAACTGCTAATTGTGTTCGCGACAGGCATCTGTGACCTGTCTCATCACATACCTCAGGATCGGAGAAGTCTATGGCGCTTTTTTTGCTGGGCTATTTCTGCTGGCAGCGGCTGCTGGCGTCATATGGCTCAGACATGGCTACCAGGTGCAAGCCGCCCAGCAAATGAGCACGATTGTTTCTCTGAATGAGGAGCGAGTTAAAATCTTGACTCGGCTCAATCAACAAACACAGCTGCAAAAGCCAGCTGGCGCGGCTGAAAGCCTTTCCAAGCCACTCTTGCCAAAAGGGTAGCTGCAAAAGCAGCTCGAATCTTTCCCATGCAAAGCGAACATGGAAAGATGCTGATGTTCTCTTCGACCTGCGCGGAGGACTTCGCACATGACGCAAATCGTAGTTGCTGTGGTGCCACTGCCATAGACTGCCCGCAACCCTGTGCCGCATCACGAACCATGCAGTCAGGCAGCAACGATGCCTATGCCTTTGCTAGAGGACGCTTCGTGTCCTCAGACTTGTCATCGCATCTACTTGGGAGAGCCTTAGTTGTTCACTCCACATGCTGAAATATCCTGTGCAGCCTCAGGAGAAGACTCCGTTCCTCCAGAGGATGGCTGGATCGTGCGGAGCTGTGAGCTGTTTGGGGAATGTCGACACGATTCGTGATATGCACGTGCTCGCTTGCCATTCAGCAGGAAACCAAGGCCGTTTGCAGGTTTGGTTTGGGCCCAAGCACGTGCCTCGAAGTGGGAAGGTGAGAACTCATGGCTGAAGATGAGGACAGGGCTCCGGTTGAATGTCGAAGTGCGTGTCCTAGGAAGGTGTGGCACTGTGGCATTGACTCACAGCCGCGCAGCCACACCATGACAGAAGTCTCAATCCTCAATGGCGCAGCATGCGCAGGAGCAAGTCCCAGACGGTGACGCAGATCAGGGTGAGAACGAAGCCGATGCTGGCCAAGCAGAGAACGAGGAGGAGGACATGGACGAAGCCCCTCAGGAGCAGGAAGACGAACCGCCAGAAGAGCAGGCAAGCCAACATAGCGACCCCCCAGATGAGCAGCAAGATGACCAGCAAGAACAGTGTGAACAAGACCAGTACGAGCTAGAGGAGGACCCGGCAGACGAGCAGATGGAAGATGAGCCAGAGCCGGGCGAGAGACAAGAGCAGCAAGATGATCAGCTAGATGGAGATCGCGACGAACCCATGGAAGAAGTCCAGGAGGACGGAGACGGACCTCTCGCAGAGGACGATGAGCAAGATTTGGGGGGTGCAGGCGGTGAGTCTGACAGGGGTGACGTGAAGGTTGACCATGGAGACCTGGAGACTGCAGAGCAGGATCACAACACAGCGGAAGCACCCCAGGACAAGGACGACAAGGAAGAGGATCCCGGTTCCAAGGACACGAACCACCCAGGCCGCTGCGAGGTGGATCTGGAAGAATCAGAGAAAGATCCGGCAGAGGCAGAGGAGGCCGACGTTCCGGAATGGGAAGGCAAGGAAGAAACCCAGCAGCCGTACGTTGAGTGCGAGGAGGATGCACCGACGGATGACAGGGAAAGGGTTGAACCGGGCACCTTTTCTGTCAGTTCCTTTCACTCCACTTTGAACGTCATGACTCCCGATGGCAAGCTTCTAATGCCGGTCAGTGACCGTGGCTTTCAGCACTTAGTAGCATGTGCCCGATCCACCGCTGGACTGAAGGATGGCCGGTATCTCTTCGAAGTGCGAATCGTCGAGCTGCGTCGGTCAGTCGAAAATGGAAAGCAACGTGTCCCAAGGCAGTTCTGCGGAGTTGGCTTTTGTGCAGAGGGGTCGTCCCTCTTTTTGGGAGACGATGAGCGGAGCATGGGTTTCGATTCAGAAGGTTGCCTATGCAAGGATGGCCGAAAGAGTTGGATGGATGGCTTGAACGATCGCATCCGGCTGGACAGGCAGCTTGTTATCGGAGTTCTCTTGAACCTAAACGCGCAGAGTCCGAATGCCAACACACTTAGCCTCTTCGTCAATGGCGAACGTCTGGGAAGACCGCAGTGCTTGCCCGAGACTCTCAAGGGCAAGACGCTGTTCCCTCTCGTCAACTTCAAGAATGCAGCCTGGCGGACTCAAAGACAGCTGCTGATCGAAAGGTTGAGGTCGCGTAGGCCATAGGCTCTAAAATCTCCATTCTGCCGGAGAAAGCGGCATGAGCTCTTAGCACGATGGTTCTGGTATCATGTTGCGCTGTGGCTGTCTTCCGAGGTGACACTTCATGCCAACTTCTCCGGGCACATGCCGTTTGCACCTTTGCCGTTCGCTTGTCGGACGCTGCAAGATGCAGCCCAGGAGGATGTTGAATCCCACGACGTGAAGGAGAGTCAGTGCCAGGCGTGGCCAACATGACATGGCGGGAGGTGTTAGCCAAACACAGTTAGAGCCTGCAGCCCTGAATCAGTCCCCGCTGTCATACTTGGCGCAAGTTCAATAGATGCCACTGCAGGTTCTCATTCCGATCGGCCTGCCAGATGAGGGGACTTTTGCATGGCTCGATAATTTCAAAGAAAAGGCTCAGTTTACAGAGCTTTCTGGTCGAAGCGTCAAGGAGTGGGCCATGAAGAGTGGCTTGTGGTCCCAGGGGCACGGTCGCAATTTCAACGACCAACCTTCCATGGACTTCGGCTTGAAGGAGCTGGACGGTGGCACCACCAGACAGGTTTTTCATGCTATTGCTCCGCGCCTGCATCGCAACTACATTGTCATGGAGGTGCAGAGGAACCTTTTAGCAGAAGATCGTCGAAAGGCACTCGCAGCTTTCAATGCTCCGCATTTCAAGCGTGTGGCCATGGTTGTCATGGGTGAGCCACCGGAGGACTTCAAGGTAGAGGTTCGCGAGAATCTTCTTCAAGCTCGTAAAGATAAGGTCGCTGCCGAAGTAAGAAAAGCCAAGCGGCCGTCAAAATGGGACAATGGTTCGCAAGCTGTGAGTTCGGCAGAGCTGGAAGCGGAAGTGAAAGCCAAGGTCGACGAAGTGACGCTGACAGACTGTGAAATGCAGTCTTGGTTCCAGAAGAAGAATGATGGTGACATTCCCGAGAAAGAGCTGGCGAAGGTTTTTAGTGACTTCAGCTTGCCAACTGCAGATGAGGGTTTCCAGGAGATCCAGTTCATGTGGCAAGGCGAGAAGGAGTGCTTGGAGCACATGCAGAAGTGGATTGCTGAAAGAAAGTTGACCCAGAGGGTGGAGGATCTGAAGCCCACTGAATGGTTCAAGAAACAGGCCGAGCTGTGGCAACAGTCCATGATGAAGTGGAAGCGCAAGTTTGAAGACTGGCAAGATCCACTTAAAAGGAGGCGGGCCGGCGGAACGAAATCCTGTTCCAAGTGCATTACATTGTAGTGACAACATTCGATTAGCGCATGTCGCAGTCATTCGCAGTCAGGCGCCTCGAGGACGATGCACGGCGTCGACGGGAGGAGCAGCCTCAGGAAAAGGAGAAGCCTTTGCCGGTCGGCCGACTGGATGAGAAAGTTGTGGACTTGGATGCTCGATAGCAACTGGCACGAGCGTAGGGGGACATTTAAATTTAAAACCATGACTCATGACCATTCATGACGTGTCCATCGCTTGTATCAGGATGAGGACGAGCCCCACAAGCCACAGAAGCCGCCAGACAGTTGCGACGATGTGGATCCTTGGAAGCTGGAGGACTTGTTGGACATCGGCACGGGCGAACCGTTGTTTTCAAAGTTCACTTGGGAAGATTGGATGATGTTGGAACTGCGGTTTCAACTGCATGTTCTTGTCCATGGGTACAAACACTGCATGAACGACCCCGGACGGGTTGGCGCCTCATTGTCGCAAAGTGTTAAGCAGTCATGCATTTTGCTCGAGTAGGGTTGAAGACACCAAGTTGCATCAGGTCTCATTCCACGAGAGCCACACGCAGTTCTATTTCGAAACGTTCTGGGGGAGAGAGCTTTCCCTCAGAAACTACGGAGTTGAGTCGATTGCGGAACTCCTCCGAATGGTCAGAGACACCATTGAGGTGTTGCCAAACAATTCCGTCCTAGATCCGCAGCTGTCAGACGACACGCCACTGGAAAACTTCGTCAGGCTGACGGAAGATTACCGGCGCGACCGGCTTCGCAAGCTCGATGCTGGAGATCAGACAGCAGCCTTGCGTTTGCAGAAGCCACAGGCTCATGCTCACGCCCCACGTCAGTTTCAAGCTGACGATCGCCGACAAGGCGGAAGGGGCTTCGAACGTCAAGCCCCGCAACGAGGCCATGCACCACGAGCAGGTGCTCCTCCAGCTCGCGGTGACCTCAGGTGGGCTGCAGGCGGCGGCGGTGGCGGTGGAGGCGAGCGGGACCACAGGTCCACTCGAGGTGGAGAGAGCCGCAAAGATGTCCCCCGCGGCAACCGGCCCCCACCTGCTCCTCCCGTTCCCCGGTCTCATGCAAGAGACGCTGGTGGAGCGGGTCAGAAACGTGCATATGGTCAGGGACCTGGGCGTGACGACCGCGACCGACACCGTGCATCACGGAGCCGCCATGACCGCGACGGCCGGGACGGGAGGCACCAGTATGCCCCGCATAAATCACAAAGAACCCAAAGCGCCGGCCCCAACGCACGCGGTCCTGGCGGAGGATACGCTTCCTATGCTGGAGGGGGCTACAGAGGTCGTCCCGGTTCCAGAGGCTGATGAGATCATTTGTATCACCGCGTGCGGTTCAACCGTGCTTGCAGCAATAAAGTCAGACAGCCCATGCCCGGCGCTTGTGAGCGCAGGCGATCCGGAAGAAAGACTTGTGCTTGCAATTGAAGGCAGCATGGAGTGGGTGTACGGATTAGGCGCATGCGCACGCAAGCGCGTGCACTTCTATTCGAAACTTGATCAGCGATGATCTTCTGAAAAAGGTCGTTGCACTGGCAGGTCGGTATATGTAATAAGACTACTTATTTGTCTGCCATTGCTGCCTGCCGTCAGCCACTCGCTGCTCGTGATCCGTTCAGTACGTCGTGCACATAATTACCACATATTAGGATGAAAGCTGGCCTCGGAGCACAGCAGTCTGTGTTCGAACGCCAGCCATGCATATTCAGCAGTTCTTGTAGCTTCGATTTGAGGTGCCCGTGCAAGGTCAGCCACAGCTTCGTGGGCTTCGCGCGACCTGTCTCAAACATGGAGTGTAGCCACCAGCACAAGTGCTTCTGAAAACGACGGTGGGCTTGCGTATTTGCCTGCCCTAGCGAGGTCAAAATGCAACAAAAGGGGCCGAAAGCAAAGGCCGGAAACACCGGACTAAGTGGAGCTGCCTGATCCGACATGTTGATTCCCGGGTTTCTGTCTCTCTTTCGCTTTCCGCTAGTATGCTTTGTACACACATGAATGATCATGAATGCTTTAAATGAGTGTTTGACAGATAACAACCAAGCAAACCGAAAAGATGAGCAAGAGCAGTAGACAGTGTATTAAAGAAGTACACATGGTAACACTAACACAGGAACTTGCGAGTTATGAAGGACTGTTCCAGCATGGCTGTGTCCTTTTTGTCCGTATCGCCGAACGTCAAGCAGGAGATTACGCACGGCGAAGCATTGGGCAAGCCGTAGCTGCATGTGCCACCTTGGGCGATGACAAATCTCGACAGAGCAAGTCAAAGGCTGTCACAGCATGGAAGTGTCTTACATGTCTGCATCAGATGAGGTCTTCAAGGATCTTTCTGCAACAAGCGTTTGTTTCGTTATCGGGTTTAACGATCTTGAAGGGTTGTGCACTCCATTTGGGCAGCAAGACAGTTTTGTCTTGCCATTGGGGGACCCAGCGCAGCTAATTTGCCTATGTGGTTTTCAGCCTCTCTATGGACGCTTTTGAGGAAGTCATGCCTTCTTGTTCAAAAACTCAGCCCCTCCTTTCGCCTGCGTGTCCTTCCGATCTTGTTCCTTGAGGTTTTGCAACGCAGACCATGTAGTGCAGCGTTTGCAAGCGGCTGATTGCGGATTCTTGCTTCAGGTATCATATAGTTTCATTGATGCCTCTCAAGATTGTATGTAGGCATTGTAAACATGAGCAAACCGCTGTGGAACCATTCGGTGCAGCATCAGTCTTTCGGTCTTTCTGCTGGGTTTGCTGCCTTGCCGCTGCCGCTGTTGATGCGAGGCAGCCAAGACGGTCACGAAATGGGATCAGGCGAGGCGATCGGGCCGGAAAGCTCTGCGGCTCCAAAGTCATGTGCTTGCGCTTGGAGATTCTTCGATGCTTGGCCCGTGCTTGTTTACTGTTTCGTCGTGTTGCAGGCATGTAACAAGCTTGTTTAGATTTTCAGATGGGCGAATGTTGCTGAGCTACAGCTTTTCTTGATTCTGCCGCCGGCCTAGGGCCTAGCCCTCCGACTGTCGCATACTGTGCGTCATCTTCTTCATGGTGCTGCCGGCCACAGGCGTGGGATCGCAACCGGATTTGGAGTGTGAGCCTGGTGCCCGTGCTGAAGTGGGCCTTGACCCTGCAGAATTGCACAGCCACGTTTCTGACCGAGGTGGGAGCAAAAGCTTCAAGAAGGCCTTGCTTGGTCATTGGTCGCAGGCTTACGAGAATGGAGACGATGTGTCCAGGCAGGCAAGACAGTGTGAAACCGTGCGAAAACTCGCATGCACTCGAGACACGTTATGCATCTACAAACATGTCGCCGCCATGGGCTCAGACGCAGATTGCCTGCCGGGGGGCCGATCTACATGCAAGGCTGTCATTGTGCAGTAGTTGAGGGCAGTGTAGCGAAAGGGCTCAGATTTCTCTAGCACATGTATGGTCACAGCCCTGTCGCAGCCCCTGAAACACAAGATGCCAAGTCAGTTGCCAGGCTCCTGTCATGGATGATGATGACCAGAATGAAGGCAGTCTTGGGAGCTATGTGTCAGAGGCAGAGCAGGCCTGCTGGTTGGCCGGTGTTGCGCAGATCCCAATACTCGCTGCCAGGGCACCTCAAGACAATACGATGTGGTACTCGTAGGTAAGTAGGCCTAGATTCTAGCTGTGCCACAGCCTCGGCAGAAGGCCACCCCCCTCAACCCCCTCCCCAAGATTCCCCTGCAGCGTATCCCGTCAAGCCGACCCAAGCAGCCCAAGTGGCTTTGAGGTCGCAGGCAGTACATGAAGGGGACATATCAACAGCACTAAAGCCAGGCACTGACGACGTCTTCGTCCGGCGGGGGCACAGCGAACACCGCAGCTGAAACCCCAGAATGGCCAACCGGAACAACCCAACGCTGCCCGGTGCAAGCCGTACATAGCCGTGGCCAGGACGACGTAGAGAAGGTGTTGATAGTCAAGGAGTGCAGATCCAGAGATATCCAGAGAGAGTCCGGGAACAGACCGAGCACGCTCAGCACTACGAGAATTGAGAGGGAATGGTCCAGCAACATGTATGTCGCATCGTGCTGCAATGTTCGAAGAGGTCTGGAAATTCCCGTGCACGAGCCCCATCGACCCAATCCTGTCTCGTTGGGTGGCATAAGTCACAAGATGTCTCCGTCCGTTGCATTTTTATGCTCGCGGTGGCTGCTTGCACTATTGTGGCTTGACATTCCGGAGGCAAAGTCCAACTACACTCAGTCAGAAAATCTGTCAGGTGTGTTCTGGAAGGCGATCATGTGCAGAGGGGGGCTCAGATGGGATCCGTCACCGACACGGAAGGGGGCGGGGAAGAGGGTCACCCCATGTCACCCCCAGGCTCGTGGTAATGCCAGGCTGCAGCCATGACATTAAGGCATGGTCTCTATGCCCTTGCAGCGGCGGAGATGGGGGAGTCGCTCGAAAGTGTGGTAAATGCAGCTGCAGTACTCTTGTAGCTGCAAAGCATTTTTAAGTTGCATGGCCAGTTTGGCCAGCAACAGTGGAGCGACGAATATTTGGAGGCCGAACGTGCAGAGGAAGTTGCCAATTTCGACGATGAGGACTTGCGCAGCAAGCATGAGCAAGCATCGGCAAGCATTAGAAACGCGCAGGACCAATGGGATGCCGATGTGCGCATGGAGCGAACCGAGCGAATAGACTTGGAAGACTCGCCCAGGGCTGTCGTCGAAGAAGACGCGACTTAGCTTCAGCATATGGCCTATGGCCGGGCTTGTTTCGGTTTGGAGCTAGGCTGCTGCATGCAATGTGTGAGAGCAGTTGCACAATCATGTCCCACAGCCATCCACAGCCATCTGCCTCCGGCACCTGGGGATGTGTGTGGTTGCTTTGCAGTCTGCATCGCTCGTTGTGCAGACTGTAGACTGTAGACACGGGTCAACCACGCCAAACTTGCAGGGTCTGTTTTTCATGAGCTTTGATCCGGACTCCGGACGCATTGTGATTGCTGCAGGTTTTCGGGGATGGCTACTACGAAGACGAAATAACTGATCCGACGTGTCTGGAGGTGGGGAGTGCATCGGTAGATTCTTGTTTCAGAGGCCTGTGCCTGTTACTTACATCGCCCAGGTGATCACGGACACCTTTGAAGAACTGCGATTGCCACCAGAACAAATTGCCAAAGTGCAGGCTTCGCAGTGCTGCCAAGCGCAACCGCGACAGACTTCTGAATTGTGGAGTTCAAGCAGAAGCCTCTCAAGTACGGATGCCGCACCAGGGGTACAGCATGAAGCGTCCCTCATTTCATGTGCCTCGATGATTCCGATGCAACTCATATGCGCATGGTACACCCGCCTAGGCCTGGCAGACTCGCAAGACTCAAAACGCATGTCCCATATGGCAGCCTCCATAGTTCGACTTGGCGCAGGGTGGATTCGCCCAGCTGGTGCAGAATGCGGGCTCGCCTGAAGCAGCAGGGGAAGCCGTCTACTCCACACTCTTTGAGGCGGAGCTGTTCTGCTCAGGTCTGGTCCGCACCCTCAGACAGACTCAGGGTGCAGTGTTTTGAGGCCGCTCCGAGCCTGCAGTCGCTGTGGACAACGCCTAGGGCTGTCTCGCCCTTACGTCAGGGCGTCAATGCCCATTTTTCATCGCCATCGATGGTCACAGGGATTCGGTGCCTCATGTCTCCTTAGGTTCAGGGGATGAAGTTCGCCAACAGCCTTGCCCTCCTCATCTCAAAACTTTCCTACCCGGAGGAGTTCAAGAACCTGGTGGACACCCTAGGGTTCCAGCACTTGACCACAGAGGTGACGGTGCCACGTATTGAGGTCTTCCGAGATGCCCTTGTAGAGTTGTTTGCTGCGGACCTGGGCGACCTTTTGACAATGGATGTTCGGATCGCGCTCTGCAGAATGTTCAACTACATCGGCGGGGCCTTCATCTATATCCGCAACAACTACTCGTCCCGCTTGAAGCTGATCTCGCAGTGTTGGACCTTGGCCAACAGCCAAAGGAATGAAATGGATGAAGAACCAGAAGAGACCCAAGAGTCCTCCGAGCACAATCTGGAAAACAAGGAGGAGGAAGATGGAAAGAAAGGCCCTGCCTCAGGCGATTCGGGATGTCGCAGCTAAGCACAGCAATTCCATGTGGTTCTGAAATTGCATGTAGTTGCATGTGCTTACCCTCATGTATTGCTCAAGCACGGTGTTAGTTGTAATGCTACTGTCTCAGCTCATGAGCGGCTGTACGCACAGTGGCTTGTGACCTTGCGTCACGCGAATTCAAGCCTCGCGCAGCGACAGTGGCTCCGCGCATTGTTGTTGCAGATGGGAGTGTGCGTGGCGAAGCAAGCCACCACCAAAGATGGCCAGAGTCCACAGGGCAACGAGTCAAATGTGGCAAGAAAGACTTCCACCGACAACTTGACGATTTCGTTGGACAGGGCCAAAGCTATGTCCTTCAATGCGGCAAGCACTCATGCACGCTACCACAGTGCTAGTTCAGGTGGCCGCCAACTTGAGGATGACTACGAGATCTTTCCAAAGCGGGTGCTCGGTGAGGGTTGCAGTGGATTGGTAATCATGGCAAAAGGCCGCAATGATGGGCGCAAGTATGCGCTGAAGCGGATTCACAAGTTGAAAGTTCAACCGAAGGTTCTGAAGCAATTGACTGCCGAAGTGGAGATCTATCTCATGCTCGATCATCCGCACATTGCGGCACTCAGGGACGTGTATGAGACGGAAGCTGAGATCGCACTTCTGACTGAATGCTGCGAAGGGGGTGAACTCTACTCCCGGCTGTCGAACTCCGGCACCTATGCAGAATCCGATGCAGCAGAGGCCACGCATCAAATGTTGCTTGCTGTAGGCTACCTCCATGCGCATCATGTGGTGCACAGAGACCTGAAGCTCGAGAACTTCCTCTACGAAACTCAAGAAGCGAACTCAGCCCTCAAGTTGATCGACTTCGGCTTTGCCAAGATTTGGGACCCTTCAACCTTGATGTTGGCATCCTGTGGTAGCATTGCGTATGTCAGCCCGGATGTCTTGAAGGGAGAGGGCTACACGAGCAAGTGTGACTTGTGGAGTCTGGGCGTGATCGTTTTCATGCTGCTCCTTGCATGCAATGCCGGGCCTGAGCCTTCGCAGGTTCTCAGATGTTCTCAGGCCTAGGCAGGCTCGAACATGTTTGTGTTTTTTGTGCTATGGTCATGATATTTAATGTTCAGTGGTCAGAACATGTCGGACCTGCTGAGGCTAGTTGGCTACCCACCATTTCATGGTAGCGAGAAGGACATGCGCACAAATATTTTGGCTGCAAGTGTCGATTGGAGCCATAAGAGCAGATGGCGCAAAGTGTCCGAGGACGCGGTTGATTTTGTCAAATGTCTCTTAGTAAAAGACCCGGTTCAGAGAATGGATGTGGGACAGGCTCTCGAGCACAAGTGGCTGAAGCCTAAAAATCTCAAGGAACCACATCCGGTTCTGGACCGGGACTCCCTCAGAGCGCTTCGACGCTACGCAGACACCTCCAGGGTCCGTCGTGCAGTTCTGCAACTTCTGGCACAAGAGCTCGCCCCGGATGAAACGAAGGATCTCCGGGACGTCTTCCTAAGTCTAGACAAAACAGGAGAAGGCACGATCTCTCTTGGAGAACTAAAGCAGGCGATCCGTGGCGAGGCTGTGCCCGAGCTGCCTGAAGCCACGCCCGAAGCACCTGGAAGTTCCTCTCCTAAGTCGCCCAAAACCCCAGCGGCTCGACTCCGACGGGCGAAGTCCGAAGTGATAGGGAGCCTCTTTGAAGTTCTCGATGCCAACGGTGACGAGCAGGTGTACTACTCAGATTTCCTTGCGGCAACCATGGATGTGCGGAAGCAGCTACGGCAGGAAGCCGTGTTGTCGGCTTTCAACCGTCTTGATGCAGATGGTTCTGGGACAATCAGTCCAGATGATTTGCGGAAAGTCATCGGTGAAACTTTTGAGGGTGTCAATGTGGAGCTTCTTGTTCGTGAAGCTGATGCAGCCTGTCGGGGTGAGCTGACTTTTCAGGACTTTTTGAGTTTGCTTGAAGCAACTGATGCTTCAGTGTCTCCGACTGGACGGCAGCGGGCCGGCATTCAGCCATCCTTCTACTTACAGCCTCATGTGGTGCCATGAGGGTCGGGGCGCGAGATGCGCCTTGAGTTCACGGCACGTTTTCACTTTGAATTCGCCCGAATGGGCTGGATTGAAAACTGCTAGGCAGTGTGCGACTTAGCACCTTGCCGCGCCAAGTGAGAAGAAGCGGTTGCGCGAAAACGGATGCGCATGCCCAGCATTTCCACCCAGCTTCGTCGATGAACGCCGTATTGCGTGGCGAGTTTGTCCCGACCTTGTAAAGAAACATTAGGACAAGTTGGGAGCTGAGAATGAGAATCCAGAGAGCTGGAGCTTGCCAGGCAAGTCCAACTTGCTGACAGTCAAGAAAACAGCACGGGAAGAGACCTCCCAGGACTTCGCTGCTGCCTCTTGTGATTGAACTTCGTGACATCCCTGCTACATGCCTTTCTTCCTGTCTCCCAAGCAGCTAGCTGCTAGGACCCAGCTAGACAGTTGCTTAATGTTAAGTTGGTGAAACAGCACAGGAAGTTTCGATGGAAGAAGGGCATAGCAAGAAGTCATCCGCTCGCCAAAGCGTCCTAGCTCAGATTTGTGCACCCTGAGGGGCTGAGGTCTTGACGAAAACTACCAACACATGCGCGTGAACTTGCTGCAATCTGTCTGCCAAGGCTTGACCAGCAATAAGGTTCCGACGACCTTTCCTGCACCTTGCAACTGAACTGGTCTGACGGAACATGTCTTGAAGTTCGCGTTTGATGGTATTGATCCTTCCAGCTGCGATCCTACTAGCCAGGTGCTTCAAGCAATATGCAAGCAGAGCAACGGCACGGTTTTGTAAGAGAGCCCAGGAGATGTTCAAGTTCAACGCCTCTGTCATGGGGTACAAGCAACATGAGTGGATGGGAGAGGTCTTGCAGGTGTTTGATAACATGGTACTGAACTGCGGAGACTTTTGCCAGCAAGTGGCCAGCATGTCACGACGAGCCGATACCAGTAGCGGCCGGGGTCTTTGGCCAAAGCAAAGGTGCCATCCCGCTTGCTGGAAGAAGCCGACATCCTTTCCTTGTCTCTGGCTAAGCTACATGGTAAAATCGATCTGCTCGAGTTCAAGGCGGTTCCCCAGATGTTCCAGCAACTGCCTTTCAATTGCCTGCTTTTCCTTAGTACGTCTTTTGAAGACTGGGTGGTGGGAAACGGATGTCATAAAGATGGTGACTTCGCCTGGAAGGGACCGTGCGTTTAGGCACATTTATACGCACATGTTCTGGTGACATGTGGGGTGCCGGTTCTCTGGTGGTGGCGATGGTGTTGTTGCTGACAGGTTGTTGTTGTGGTCGTTGTTGTTGTGGTTGTTGTTGTTGTTGTTGTTGTTGTTGTTGTTGTTGTTGGCAATCGTTGCGTCTGCCGCCGCGCGGGGTGGTGCGATTCCTTTGCTGGCATGTGCGGAAACTCGAGTTTTGGCACTTTGCTCACCCGCAATTGAACTTTGCTTCTGCTTTCGCATCGGTTTTTGCGGTGTTTTATAGCAAAAAAGATCAAAAAAAGTGTCCCAGCAGCCGGGCTGCACTGTGCAAAAACGTGTTGACCTCTGCATTTCGCATCTTTTTTTTTCGGTGTTTTCCTGTGTGTGTGCATTCTGCATCGGTAAATACAGTATTGTCGCCGACTCTCGACTTTCTGCACATGCCGGCTTGGACTTGCATTTCTCTTTCAGCTCTGTTTGGGGGGTGGAGGGGTGATGACGTCCATGCGAATGCGCCTTTTGTTTTCTCTTTCTTNTGAATATGACAGTGTTGTGCGCTTATGGCCTTGTTGCAATTTTACTTTTGAAACGCTACCAGTTGCTCTTTCAACCCGTGCTTGCCGTTTCTTGTTGCTTCACTTTGGAAACGTCCGCCCATGCAAAAAGCACGAGTGTCTAGAGCTTTCCAGACAAAACTTCAAAACTGACCCTAAAAATCAACAAAAATCAACGACGAAAAGCATGGTATTTGCGACATTTCCACAAAAACCTCACCACAAAAAGAACAAACAACTGTAAAAAAAAGAGCCCGAAACATCATCTTGTTCACGAAAACCACACAAAAAATCGAGGTTTTCTAGCTTTTGACCAAAAATCCTCCCAACAATAAACGACACACCCCGCGCGGCGGCAGACGCAACGACTTCCTTGTTGTTGTTGTAACAGATCCCACGCTTTTCGCCTTGTCAGGCCTTGAACACCCTGGCCCTGCAGACAAACTCGGACTTGGAGGGGCGGGAGTGCGGGTAATGGGCAGGTTTTGCCAAATCGCATAAATGCGTCTCACGGCAGCCGTTCCCGCAGCCATGATAACGTGCGCTCAGACGCCTTTCGATCATGTAGAGCATCCATGGGCCAACCATGATAAGGTCCACTCAGACCCCATCCGATCACGTAGAGCATCCATGGGCCAACCATGCCAACGTCCACTCAGCCGCAACCCGATCACGTAGCGCATCCATGGGCCGACCCTGGTAACGTCCACTGCGGCTGTGGCTGCGGCTGCGGCTGCGGTTGCGGTTGCGGTTGTGGTTGTTGTCGTTGTTGTCGTTGTCGTCGCTGGTGTTGTTGTTGCTGCTGCTGTTGTTGTTGTTGTTGTTGTTGTTGCTTTTGCTGTTGTTGTATGTTGTTGCTGCTGTTGTGGTTGTTCTTGCTGCTGTTGTTGCTGTTGCTGTGGTCTTTGTTGCTTTGGGTTGTTGTGGCTTTGGCTGCTGTTGTTGGTTTTGTCGGTGTTGGTTTGTTGTTGTGTGTCTGTCCGTCCGTCGGTCGGTCTGTCTGTCTGTCTGGGCCAATTTCATACGTTCATGGCGCGATGTGCTGAGCATGAAGTACTAAGAAAGCCAATGTCGCTTCTTCCGCGCGTGTCGACATCTCTGTCCTAGACGTGCCATCGGGGTGCTTGTCACTCATGGCGTTGATTGACGATGACGTTTTGGCCTCGCGTCCGTACGGACCTGTGTTTGCTCGTGCTTTGTTTGGGTGGGCCCGCGAGCTGCAATCGGCCCACAACCATGCACATGCCGACAGCTCCATGACTGAACTACAGGAAGCTACCGAAGTCGTAACGCATGTCAGCAAATCGGAGCAGACCTTCGGGGAAGCGAAAACGCTAGGTCGTAACATTCCGCGGTGTAGTTGGTGATACGGGTTCCTTGCCAAAGTCCTTTNAATCGGAGCAGACCTTCGGGGAAGCGAAAACGCTAGGTCGTAACATTCCGCGGTGTAGTTGGTGATACGGGTTCCTTGCCAAAGTCCTTTTACATTGAACGTATTTGTGCGCCATATACTTCCCAAACGTTTCCAACCTGGCTGGATTGTGCTTGCTTGTATAGTACAACTTTAGTGCTGGAAATGCCTCGTTTCGGCTCCTGGCTGGATTGTGCTTGCTTGCAGTACAACTTTAGTACTGGAAATGCCTCGTTTCGGCTCCTGGCTGGATTGTGCTTGGTTGTAGTACAACTTTAGTACTGGACATGCCTCGTTTCGGCTCCTGGTTGGATTGTGCTTGCTTGTAGTACAACTTTAGTACTGGAAATGCCTCGTTTCGGCTCCTGGCTGGATTGTGCTTGGTTGCAGTACAACTTTAGTGCCGGGAATGCCTCGTTTCGGCTCCTGGCATGGGTATACGCGGGTATATGCGCGAGTATATGCGCGGGTATACGCGAGTATGGGTGGGAATGCGCGAGTATGCGGCAGTATGCGTGGGTATACGCGAGTATATGCGCGAGTACGCGGGAGTATGCGCGAGTGTACGCGAGTTCGATCTGGGTATATGCGCGAGTATGCGTTGGTATGCGCGAGTATGCGTGGGCATGCGCGAGTACATACGCGCGAGTGTATGCGCGACTATGCGGGGGTATGCGCCAGCATGCATGGGTATACGCGGGTACATGCGCGAGAATGTGCGCGAGTATGCGTGGGCATGCNCGCGAGTGTATGCGCGACTATGCGGGGGTATGCGCCAGCATGCATGGGTATACGCGGGTACATGCGCGAGAATGTGCGCGAGTATGCGTGGGCATGCGCGAGTATGCGGCAGTATGCGTTGGTATACGCGAGTATATGCGCAAGTATGCGTATGCGCGGGTATGCGCTCCAGCGCACTTTCAGACACGGTGCGTAAACCATGTTGTTTGTCAGGCGCGGTTACTTGGGGGAAACAGCAAATGTTATGACTTCTTATCAGCGCTNTCCAGCGCACTTTCAGACACGGTGCGTAAACCATGTTGTTTGTCAGGCGCGGTTACTTGGGGGAAACAGCAAATGTTATGACTTCTTATCAGCGCTGAACATGCGGAAGCGACTTTGCGAACTACTCAAATATCCCGCGGTTACTTGGGGGAAAGCGATTTTGTTATGACTTCCGAAAAAGAGTCGTAACGCGCGGTTAGTTGCGGGAAGGCTCGCCCACCGTTTTTGTTATGACTTAGGTGTTTACCTGTCAATTTCATCTTCAGGGCCTGCTTGCGGCCATGCGGCCCCCTACCAATGTTCACAAGTTTACCTACCTTCTTATGTGTTGCGGGAAAATTGTGATCATGATGTGCCTTTCGAGGCCTACACTACACTTTCGCAAAAGACTTGCGAACTTTTCAGGTTGCCATCAAATGGTTCAACTTGATCCTACGTTCACGTGATTTAGGAATTGACCCGCTGCGGTTGGGCTTACAGGACCAGCTTTTGATACCAGTGTAATGGGAGATTCGTCCTGCCACATCTGTCGTCGGTGGCGTGTAGGACTGAGATCTGATTTTGCCGGTGGGCCTGTTTTCTGTGGGCTTTGCCGTAATCTTCGCTCAATTGGAAATCTGATTGGTTCAGAAGCTTTCGTTGAGGAAGACGGGCCAGTAATCTGGAGGAGTATTCTTAATCTTGAAGATCACGTACGAAATTTGGAGAGACAGAGACGACGAGAAGAAGAGGACAAAGAAGAGGAAAGGAGACGTGGGCAGAAGGAAACACTACTTGAGGAGCAAAGGTTGCAAAACACACGTGGGCAAAAGCAAGCTCCTAACACACTTCACTACCCAAAAAGTCCAAGGTCAGTTTGTTCGGGCGAGTACACGTACACAGAAGGAAGTGAGGAGGAGGAGCCAAAAGAGGTCGACTGCGAACTGTTGCAAACCAGTGCAAAGGCTGCACCAAAAAAGCCACCAACCCCGCCCGCGGCGAGGAGAGCAAAAGAGGAGAGAGTCCAACGTAAGCCTGAGGACAAGGCGAAGAAACCCAGGAAAGGAGGTGGGCAGAAGAGGAAGGATTGATTGAAGGATAAGATCAATCGTCGCCGAGAAGCAAAAGCTGAAAAAAGGAATGCGAAGGAGACCAGCAGTCGCTAAGCAAAGCTTAAAAAAGCCAGCATCACTCCTTACCAGGCCACCGTCCGGACCAAAGCACCAAACCCCAGGCCCAAACGAGCCACCAGAAGGAGAGGTTAACCAGCTGCCGTGGGACTCTTTCAAGGTTGGAGCTGCTTCGCTTTTTTGTGGCACTTACCAAGGAAAGCCTTCGGACTTTGTCGGGGAGATAAAGGCCCGAGAAGAGGATTGCAACGGAAAGTGGTTGCAATGCCATCCTTGCAAATCTCCCGACGCGCCCTGAACAAACTGGGTGAAGGCCGAAAAAGAGCAAGGTCGCTCGGGGCTCCTGAAAGTGCACCTTTGCGGAAAGTCCTGTGTCCCAGAAGTCGGGATAGAAGGACAGTTCCACTGCAAAGAAGTGAAGCGGCCAGCCGAAGAAGCAGAGTGGAAGGCAAACTTGCTGGACCAAGGAGACGGAGCAGGTCTCCCAGGCTTGGCCGCTTTAGCTCAGCAGATGGGCTATGAAGCCGTTCCCCACCAAAGGAGAGGAAGAGAAAAAGAGCACAAAGCCAGGAAGAAAAAGGACAAGAAGAAGGAGAAAAAGAACGAGCAACAAGGAGCAGACTCCAGCCAGTCCACCACGTCGTCGTCGTCGAGCAGGTCAGGAAGAAAAGGAAAAAAGGACAAGAGAAAAGCGAGGAGGAGAAAGAGGAAAAGAAAGGTAAAGGAGATGGAGGAAGCTTCAAAGTGGAGTTGGAAGGGAACGAGCCTCGATCCAAGCTTCAAGCCTCCCAAGGTTTCCTTGAGCAAGCCCAAGGCTTCCAGCTCAACGGACGGCACAGCTGGTTCGGACGAGGACCAGCTTTTTCCGGAAACCCAGCGGGTGCGGAAAGTAGCAAGATCCTGTCCAGGACTGCTGAGCAGGCAAGCCTTGAAGGATGCGAAGAACTCCCTGGCTTTCGGGGTAGGAGAGTCCGCAGGAGAAAAATCCGTGACTCCGGTGATGTTGAAGTACTTTCGGCAGATCCTCTCAAACACGAATCTGACGAAATCAATGCAGAAAGAATCTCTGACATTGTGCACTGCGATCGACCTTATCCTAGAGGGAAAGTTCTTCGAAGCCTGGATGTTCTCGTCCAGAGGCTCAAGGCCACAGAGATGGTAGCGAAGGGTTCATCTTGGGATCTCGCGGAAAGAGTGGAGATCACAAGAGAAAGAGCGAGTCTGTTTTCGCAAGCAGAGGCCAGCACAGCCGTTGCAGAGTCCAAGCGCGAGAGGACCTTGAGCTGGAGCCTTCACAACAGTCTTTGGGCACAAGACCACCAGAAAGGAAAAGGAGGAAAAGGAGAGTGGACAAAAGGAGGTCAGGAGAGGAAGGGACAGAAAGGTGCGAAAGGAAAGGAAAAGGGGGCCACAACAGGAAAGGAGCAGCAAAGCGCACAGAGGACAGAGGTACTGCGTCCCACGTAGTATGTCCTGCTGCAGAAGTCCTTGGCGGCCTAAAAACACAGGACACGCTGCAGGCGCCAGCTTCACTCAGAAAGGAGGTAGCGCAGCACGAGTCTCAGTTAGGCAGTCGCCAGTTTAAAGGGAGCCTCCCAGGGGGACAGAACTTGGTTGCAGGCTCAAGTCAAGACAGCGTCGTTCCGAGGGCGACTGTCCTTCCCCAGCAGGATAGGAGAGGAGCCAGCGATTCTTTTTTAGAGTCGAACCTTTCCTCTGCTGGAGTTTTTCTCAAGAGGTTTGTTTTGGTTTGGGTAGGCCTCCACGTTTGTCGTTTGACACGAACATCAAGGAAAGTCTGCCCGAACATGCTAGTTTGGAGTCTTTTGAACTTACTCCGTCACGATGCACTAACGAACAACTTTTGCCGACCGGCCTGGCTGGCAATCGCCAGTGTGAGGCTTCAGGTCATGAGGGTGGTAGTACTCCAGGGGGATCTGCACAAAGAGACCCCACCGCTGCACGTGAGTCCTTTGAAACTTTTTCCATTCCGTGCGAGCAGCCATTATTCATGATGGAAACAGGTTTCGCTGTAGCAGGCCACATGCTTAACCTTGTTGAAGATATCGGTAACCCCACGCCGAGTCAGAAGCTCAGTGACACGGTAGGAAGGGCAGACCCTGTTTTCCCCCTACCTGTGCCTCAAGGACCTTCGGTCCTCGGAGGTGGCACGGGGATAGATACCAAAAGCAGTTCAGAGGGGTGGTTGTTAGCAGTGATCTTGGGGTTGAACTGTTTGTATGGTGCTAAAAACCCCATCAACCAAAAAGCACCAAACAAAGCTCAGCAGAGGGTGCTGTCTAGCATCCGGTTGCGCATCGCCCATCTGCAGCGATGGGTAGACCAGCCAGTGCCGTATGGTAGCTGGGCGACTCTGCTGCATGGCAAGTCAGTCAATTCCTATGGGGAAGAAATCGGTGTAGCAAAGCCTTTTCAGTGGGAGAATTTGGTTTCAAGTCTTCCAGATAAAGGAGGTGTAGTTCCCTTGACCAAAGTATGCAGCGGTGGTATTCTTCACTATGTGCAGAACCCTAACGTATTTCTGAAGCCGCCCAACGAAAGGCGTCACTTTCCTGCACCCCCGGTCAGGGTGCCACAGGATACTGTAAGTGGGAGGCAGTTGCCTCCGGTCTCATAAAGCGCAACATTTGCAGCACAATTCCGTTGGAAGAAGTCTTGCACGTTCAAGGTGAACCGGTGCTTTCAGGTCTTTTTGGTGTAACTAAGAACGAGTGGGACGGTCCTTTCGAAGTTTTACGTTTGATCATGGACTTACGGCCTTTGAACGCAATTTGCCAAGCAGTGTCGGGTGACGCTGACACGCTGCCCTTAGTGAGCCAGCTGACGCAATTGGAGTTGGTTTTGACAGACGACTTGGTAGTCAGTTCTGAGGATTTGAAGGCAATGTTTTATTGTTTTGAACTAGACCGGTCGTGGTTTAGTCTGCTGGGCTTTAATAAAGTTATCCCGGCTTCGCTAAACCCAGCCGGAGATAGCCGTCCACATGTGTTGTGTGCACGTGTTCTGCCCATGGGTTTTATCAATAGCGTAGCTATCGCCCAACACTTACATAGAAATATTGTCCACTGGGCAGCAGCGCGAGCCGAGGTGCCGGAGTCAAACGAGTTACGTCGTAACGCGACTTGGCCAGAAGCTGAACCTCTTTTCCGAATATATTTAGACAACTTCGATTTACTTCAGAGAAGCAACAAAGACGTTGCACAAGCCGTTGAGGGTTCTTCACCGGTCTTCGTTGAATCGCTTCGCAGCGTCTACACCGAGTTAGGACTCCCTCGGAATGTCAAAAAATCCGTGGCGTCCTCTCGTTTCGCAGAAGTTCAGGGTGCAGAAATAGATGGGGTTCTAGGGTGTGCCACTGCCAAGCTGCCAAAACTGGCGAAGTATTTAGGCATTGCATTGCGTTTCCTTCAGTCTGAAAGCTGTACCCAAAAGCAAGCGCAAATTTGCGCAGGGGGCTTGGTATACATATCCATGTACCAAAGGCCCTTAATGGCGTGCTTAAACCGCATTTGGACATTCATTGTTGGTTTCAACAACACTCCGGATAAAGAGCTCCGAATTTCCAAAGCCGTCAAGCGCGAAGTCTTAACTTTCCTTTGTCTGTTGCCTTTGGCCCGCATCAGTTTCAGGACTGAGTGGAGCGAGCTGGCCACAGCCAGCGATGCTAGTGAGCAGGGAGGGGGCATCACCGTTTCCTCAAGTTTAACGGGTTTAGGTGTAGTAGCTTCAAGTAAAGCCGTTAGGGGTGAACTACCAACACCGTCTGAGCTCCAGGGAGTCCTGGCGGTCAGTGTTAGTGATGGGCTCGGGGCTCTAAGGGTCGCTTTAGATGTCCTGAACGTGCCTGTATCCGGTTACATAAGCATAGAGCAAGACCAGAGCTGCAAGCGTGTCCTGGATTCTTTCTTTCCCAGTGCAATGCACGTTGAGAGTGTGGAGAAGGTATCTTTGGAGACAGTGCAGAATTGGGCGGCCCTATTTTCTAGGACTAGTTTGGTCCTTGTAGGGTGCGGCCTGCCCTATCAGGGGGCATCGTCATCAAAGCAATTGCATTTGGGAAGAATGGAGGACAGCAGCAGTAATCTGGTGTCTCATATTCCTAGGCTAGTTTCCTTAATCCGCCAAGCGTTTCCTTGGGCAAAAGTTTATTCTTTGTGCGAGAATGTCTTTAGCTTGCCGGAGCAGGACAGGGCGGCGCACACACGTGCGCTAAATGTCCTTCCATAAATGCTTGACGCTGGACATCTTTCTCTCGCTAGGCGTGAACGACTTTTCTGGTTTGATTGGGAAATTCCGACCCAACCAGGGTGTTTCATAATCAACCCCCAAAGCACTCACTCATCACAGTTTGGCCGCATCCAACTCGAAGCCAATCTGCAGCCTAGCAAGTTTTTAGAACCAGGATGGCATTTGGCCTCTCCCGGTAGAGTATTGCCGACGTTTACAGCAGCTCAGTCGTGTTCGCAGCCTCGCAGCACTTCGCCTGGGTTGGACTTGTGCACTGAATCTGATTTGCAGAGATGGCATGAAGATGGCCACAAGTTTGCTCCGTACCACTATCAGTGGAGAAACGGTTTGGTTTCTTCGTCTGAGTCTTGGCGCTTGCCTTCAATCCAAGAAAGAGAAGCAATTTTGGGTTTTCCCCGCGACTACACAATGCAAGTTTGGTCGAAAAGCATGCGTACGCGTGACTTGCTTGGCTACCAAAATATCCGGTTGAGTCTTTTGGCAGCTACGTCTTCAGTTCCAATTTTAGCTTTTTTGTTGCAAGCGTTATATTTTATGAGCACGGTTTCGTGCCACCCCGCACTATACAGGATATCGTCGATCTGTGCACTCCAGGAAACGCTCCTGATTTAGGGTCTTTCCTCTTACGACTTCCGTTTCGTTCTCCGGCCTCAGCCGCAACCGGAAGAGATGCTGCAGCACAAGCTGAATTAGGCCGGCGTTTGTCCACGTTGGTATCAAACAAAGGGGCAGATGTTTTACTTTTATCAAATTCCGAACCCCTTCCTGCGTTTCACAGACTGCGCACGTCTGTGCCCAGCCAGCTTTGGCGTTGGCGCACCATTTGTTCGTGGCATTGGCGACGGCCTGGTTGCCACATAAATTACCTAGAACTAAACTGTCTGCTTTCCTTACGACCATCAAGTGGCGTGTAGTTCAGGAAGGCCTTACAGACAAAAAAATTTTTCACTTAATAGACTCCCTGGTTTCGCTCTACATAGCAAACAAAGGGCGTTCATCTTCCAAAAAACTGCGCCTTGTCATGTATCGCATCAGTGCTTGGTTACTTGCCGCCAATCTCCAGCCCTGCCTGGCCTATGTCTCTTCGGCGACAAACCCTGCCGATCATCCTAGCAGGGTGAAGCACCCAAAAAGGTTTAAATGGCGCCGAAGAAAATAAGATCACATACCACAAAACAGGCTAGGGCAGCAGCCAGGGCCAGACTTGGCCCGCTTGCGGGTTTGACGGTGCAGAACGCAACACGAGTGCGATACGACAAGGCCTTGCGCAGTTTCTTTCAGTATCTCAAACTAAATGAGATAGTGTTACCTTCCTCGCATTTCCGCTTGGATGAGCTCCTCAGCACTTTTGTAGAGCATTTGTGGCAGGAAGGTGAACCCAAATCCTTCGCAGCTGACACTTTGTCCGCTATGCAAGATAAACTGCCGCACGTGCGTGGGCATTTGCCCCAATCGTGGCGTCTTTTGAAAACGTGGAGTAAACATGAGTTACCTGTCAGATCACCTCCGCTACTTCCAGAATTAGTTAATGCAATGTCGGGGTTTTTCATATCGCAGAACCAAGGTGCGTTGGCACTTGGCATTCAGGTAGCTTTCTATTGCTTGCTGCGAACAGGCGAACTGCTCTCTGTCCAAGCCAAACATGTGTCAGTTCGGCCAGGCAAGCCTATTGCAGTCATCAATCTCTGTGAAACTAAAGTCTCTGGCCGCCGTGCTATGAGCGAAGCCGTCACACTTTCTCAGCCGCACTTAGTTAAGCAGCTAACCGCTTGGAAATCTGCAGTGTTGTCTAATTCTTTTCTGATTCCAATATCAGCACATGCATTTCGAGCTGCATTCCGCGAGGCTCTCACATTTTGTGGTCTGCCACAGACCTTCAAGCCTTATTCCTTAAGACGAGGAGGGGCCACTCACGCCTTCAAAATGACAGGTAGTTATTCTCACGTGTGCCAAGCCGGCAGATGGGCTTCTGAACGAACTGCGCGGATATACATCTCCGATTCAGTTGCGGCATCCGTCGAAATCACGAGTAAAGTTACGTCCAAAGCACTTCGCATCCAAAATTTGTTCTGGGAGCGGGTCCTTGAGCGTCGTTGTTACGAGTGTCCTTAGGGAAAGTGGAAAGCACAATTTCCATCTCCTGCCTTTTTCGTGGTCCCTTGTGTAGTCGACACAGATCCTTGCAAGGGTGAGGACTCGGAAAAACCTTTGTATAGTTTGTGGCAAATCTTAGGTTCATGATGCTCCGAAGGGAAGTCGCGAGGACTCCTTCGCTTTATTAGGGCATCTATCTTGAAATTTTCTTTGTACAAAACCTCCTGACTCGGCAGTGCCAAACACATGCAGCAGTGCCACGACTGCGAGGGGATATTCCTTGATCCTACGTTCACGTGATTTAGGAATTGACCCGCTGCGGTTGGGCTTACAGGACCAGCTTTTGATCCCGCCCTCCCGTCCCATGTGGAAACCACAATTTCCATCTCCATCTTGAAATTTTCTTTGTAGGGTGGAAAGCACAATTTCCATCTCCTGCCGTTTTCGTGGTCCCATGTCCTGTCCCTTGTGTAGTCGACACAGATCCTTGCAAGGGTGAGGACTCGGAAAAACCTTTGTATAGTATTGTACAGTTTGTGGCAAATCTTATGTTCATGATGCTCCGAAAGGAAGTCGCGAGGACTCCTTCGCTTTATTAGGGCATCTATCTTGAAATTTTCTTTGTACAAAACCTTCTGACTCGGCAGTGCCAAACACATGCAGCAGTGCCACGACTGCGAGGGGATATTCCTAACATTTGCAGGCTCAGTTGCTGCCGGAGAGTGTCTGACCAGTTGTCGCAGCTTGTACATTCTAGAGTATCGCTGCCCAACCAGAGGTGTTGCTTATCGTCCGAAGGACGGAAGATGTTGCGTAGGGAGCAGACAGAATCGCATCACTGCTTTTCAGATTTGGTTTCGAGACGAGCAGTCACACATTCAAGCATGTGCGCACATCCATCGCGCCTCTGCTGCCTTTTGACTTTGATTGAGGTTATGCTTGCGTCTTTACGTTCTCTTCTGCCCAAGACCTGGAACTTTGCCGGCAGTACTGCATCAAGCAGTCGTAGCAGTCACGAAGGGTTTTGCTGCAAGCCATTGCAAGCCAAGGAATTCCGAGTGTGAGGTCGCGTGGACTTGGCTATGGGAGAACATTCAAAAGATGCTGAAGGCGAACATGGGCAGGCCCGCTGTTCAACAGAAAGCCTTGCGCAAGTTTTTCATGAACATCGAGGATCAGCAGTTGGCTGCGTACCGCACAGCACTCTACACAGCATTCTTCGCCAAGTGTGCGCAGGGCCAGGACTACTTTAAGCAGTCATCCACCCGGCTTCACTTCATAGCTGACCGAATGCTCATGTACACACAAGATGTCTTCAAAGATCCGAAGGGCGTCATGGAAAGCCTTTCAGCTCTTGGGCTGAGACACGTCGGATATGGCATTCCGACAGAACTTTTCGGTCCGTTTGTCAGCTCCGCAATTGAATGCTTCCGTGGCATGACAAAGGACGAACAACAGGAGGAGGCCTTTCGATGGTCATTGAATTTGATTTCGAGGGTCCTTGTTCGCACAATCACTGAAGGATCTACACTGGTGATGCGGGCCATCAATGCGAACTGTGCCAAGATGCTGCGAAAGGCAGTGAGTTGCGCCCCGAGGGGCTTGCGTGCAGAGTGGATGCTGAAGGTGCAGGTGGGCACCCAGTCCATCTCTCCCCTTCTCTGGTCCATCGAAAGTGGAAGCCTTGAGGCTGCCCAGGCCATTCTAACGGATCTCCTCACGATCCGTGCAGATCGGGACCATTATTACTATGCCATGGATGCTTTGTTCAACAGACATCCGGATATCATCCAGAGAATCGGAGAAGATGGTCCTGAGCTCCTGCCCACCCTGCTGGATGGGTTAATCTGGCGGTCCCGGAACACGAGTAATGGCACGCGCCGGGTGAATTACTTCATCAAGTATCTCGTGGTGGATCCCAAGGACGGTTTTTCGCAGTCCTTCCGGGACGTCGTGGCCCATGGCGACCCCACCATAGCATGCCATCCATCGGTGGTCCTTGCAGCAGATATCTTGTGGTCACATGTGGTGGCTTACACGTTTCTGATGAGCAAGCTTTGGTTTCTTCTGAATTTGGTCGTGTTTGTGGTGACGATGGCCATAATCACTGATTATTCAGACTCCGCATCCTCCGTGTCCTTATTGGGCATGTTTATTGGGCGGCTATTCATTTACGTGTTTGGTTTCGGGCAGCTCGTCCTGCGGCATTTAGTGCGGATAGTTCGTGCCTGTCGAAAGAAAGAGGTGAGACGAGTTTGTTGCTTGCCCATTCCCAGTTACTTGATCCACTTCTCGGAGAGTCTGAGTGGCATGCTGTGCATCTCACTCGGAGGCATGCTTTGCCAAGAACCTGTGCTTCACTGCCTCGGAAAGCGAGCACTCAGCGATGTGCAATTTGCGCAGTTCGGTGGCCAGTGTGCAGAAGCTGCAGCTTTGGTCCCAAGCTATTCCAGCTTCGCCTTCGTGGCAACCTTGCTGTACTTCTTGCTGCTTTTGGATCTGACGGTCTTTTCCACCAAGCTTTCCACGTTTGTCCTGGTATGTGGACGCATGGTGCAAGAAGTGGCCCAATACCTTTTTGCGCTTTCATTCGTGGTCCTCACATTTGCATGCGGTTTGGCATCCTCTGATGTGGCCAATGAGCACTTCTCAGAAGTTCTTCCGGCCATGCTCAGTCTGTCGCGAATCATGCTTGGCATGTTCAGCAGTGAGGAGTTCCAGTATTTAGAGGAGGAGCCCAAGCTGCTGCTCTCTGTGAGTGTCTTTGTTATTTGCACCACCATCTTCCTGTTGAACCTGCTTATTGCTCAGCTGAACTGTGCCTACTTTGGCATTTTCAAAGATATGCTGGGCTTCGCAAGGCTGAACAGGGGATCTGTAATCTTGGACAACATTCCACATGTCTCGCCAAAGCGATGGAAGACATTCGTGGATTCGCTGAAGATGGATGAGACTCTTGACTTAAGTAAGCAGATCGAATGTAGAGAATAGACGTGTGCTGAATCGCGAGTTAATGCCTTTGTCTGGCCGATGTGCCTGCGACCCTAGTCTCAGTAACCTCCAAACCCTCGCCTAAGTTGCTCGAGCGCGAGTGCCAAAAAGTAAGCGAGCTTCCGCATACCCGGCTACAGTACAGGCTGGGTCTGGAGTCGTTCAGCAATTTCCTTGCACTATGGGTTAGTTTCAAGACCACTGCGAATACTGTCACAAGCGATGCGCCTAACGCATCGTTACGGTGACGTTGCATGTGGCAGGTGCTTTCCATAGCCCGCCAGTGCTGTTGTAGCCACATGGTCGGATTTGCTGACCTCGAAGCATGAATGAGTGGTCGTTAGCTTCACCTCCGTCTGTGCGCTGAGGAAACTTGAGTTTAGCGAGGGCGACATCGGCATCGCCGGCGGGCTGCAGGTCCTGGAGCCTGCCAGTGCCAACCCGGTCACGACGGACTCCATCAAACGACGCCATGCAAAACACGCAAGCATGACTAGGACTAGGAAATTAGATTACGATGTGTGCAAGCCTGGAAACCGATAGACTCCGTTGATGGCTTTTTCTTTGCAGGTCATTGGGTTCATTCGAAGCAAGTCCTAGACGCAAGTGCCGATCCCTAGCACTTCTTCAGAGGAAACCCAAACGAGGTGACCAAAGCCAGGTAGACATCGTGTTGCTGAGCAAGTAATTACGGGGCGAGGGCGGGAGAGTCGGCCAATCTTGCCCATCTCGGAAGAAAGCTTTTTTCTTTTCTGAGGATACGGTGGATCCACGTCAAGGGAGTGCCAGTGGCCGGAGACGGCTACCGACCTGGACTCTGAAGACAAGATTGATAGACTCGAACGGGTCATCGATAAGGCGGTCAAGAAGATCATCAAAGGGACGAAAGCCAAGGTGTGTCATTGCCTTCGTGCCATGTATAGAGAAAGCTTGTGCATTTCGATTTCGTAGTCATTCGACGCACGCCAGCCTCTTCGATGCAGGGGTCCACGATGGGATCTTCGTCCAGCTCCGGAATGACATCATCGTCGATGGGCGATTCTTCACACGAGAACTAAGATTCCAGATTGCAAGTTCTGCTGCTGCTTCATCAATGGGATCAAGTGTAACGACATGTCATTGCAACACAAGTTGCTGTCGTGGTTTGCCCCATTTTCATTCTCACGACATGCTGACCAGGGTAAGGCCCTGTGCTAAGGCTGCCTGTGGACATGCCTCACGGCATCGGCCTACAGCATCTGCTGCAGATGCCAAGATTTTGAGGTCAGCTAGTCCGCGCCGTTCCGACTGCTGACTTTACCACGTTTCTTGATTTCAATTGTCACGGGCCAAGCGTGCACTCGAGGTTGGTCTTGCTCGCACGAGACTTTGTTTGGTTCTGGTATGTACTGATCAACTGTGGCACCAGGGTCAGAGCCCGGTTGGGACATACTATTTTTTGAATCCATACTTGGGCATTCCTCCATTGAAGGTATTGTGTAGAGCTACGAGCATGTGAAAGCAGGAGATACCCAAGAAACTTACCGTAGCAGGAACTCGTGCATGTCCGGGCTGAAAGAGCACGGAGGAACTACCTACCCAGGCAGCAAGCTGCACGGTTTTTCATGGGGTTCTGCAGCTGTAGCCAACTGCAGCACGGGGCGACGGTGCAGCAGCCGCGGGGTGGTGGTCGGCACAGAGGTGCTGCACCTCGAAAGTTTGAAGCACTGAGCTGAAGAAGGCTCGACAGTGTATCTTGGCAGGTACCCTCCACTTAAGTGAGGCACCAGCATGTGGCGTCTGGCCCGCCCCGGATGCTGAGGTGTGCATTTGGCACCTGTAAAGCAGGTCCAAAGGCAACCCCCAACTTTCTGCAACTCCCCAAGAGAGCGTGCAGAAGTAGTACAGGATTACATACTACCCCGATAATGAAATCACAAGCGCTACGAGCAGTCCCGCGGGTTGCCTTATCCGAGCAGCATAATCGACGCCGCTGGCCGTGCATTGATCGTTGATGCGACCAAGGCGGGGAACTAGCAGACTGGGCGTGCCCCAGTCGTACGAAGTGTTGGAAGCGCTTTGACTGAAGAGTAACTTTATGTTGGTAGGTCACGCTGCATTCCAGCCTCCAAAGAAATGTCTCGTGCGGCTGCAGGATCGGGGTCAGTTGTGGCCGGGCCCCCGTCATCCGGGGCACTGTTCGTAGAGAAGCATTCGGTCAAGCTAGAGCTCGGTTGGAGTCGTGTTAAGGTGCAAAAAGACCATGTTGAGAGGTCGCGTAAGCCCCTCTTGGCGCAGGATCAGTGCCTGTGCTGCCCTATCGCAGTCGTCATGTCCAGATGTGGCCATGCCCCGGCACGTACAAAAACGAGGCATCAACAGAAGCAAGGCCACTTATGGCACCGGCGACATGAGCAGCGACCCCAAAGCCGTTGGAGAAATGTTGCAGATGGTGAGAGGCAATCTCAGGCCCTCCGGAGAAGCAGTTCTGTTCTCTACTTACCTAGGTCTAGATTTCCGAGACGTCAAGAAGCAGCCTGGAAAACTGGTCTGGAGGCAGTCGTGGAGACTATGCATCTCCGTCTGCAATTGCAGAAGGATCGTGCTTGTATTCCAGGTCTGAGAGAAACTGGAACAAGACGTTCACTTGGCGACTGCGGCTTAGAACACATCAGGGCAGCACCAGGGGCGTACAGGTGATGTCGGTGTCCAGAGCCCCAGTTGCCCCCAGTGCCGGCGGAGAGAGAGAGAGAGAGAGTGTTGGGCCGAGGGCACAGTCGGGGGGACCAGCCTTACTGCTTTCGCATCCCTCAAGACAGGGGAAGCCTGCAATCAAGAGGGGGCGTATGGCTTAGGTAGTCGCACTCTACAGTATGGGGGACTTAGCCTGTGTTTTGCCCGCAGATACCAATGTATCCCCTCTTGAAGCATGACCGCAGGGGGGCCGAGTCGACTTTTTCCACCAGCAAGCCTCAGGGGAATGATCGTAGTCGTATGGAAGCCACAGGGGCNGGGATGAGGCCGGGATGCGCGGGTTCATAGAGTAAGGGGCTGGGGCTTGCTGCAGGAAAACCTTGAGCCCACCCAGTAGTACAGTACCTCGGTCAGAGGGGGCCCCAAAGCCAGCCTCTTACTAAAAACAACGTGAGGGCTGGGCGGGCCGAAGGCCTGAGGGTCGCATAGACGACCCCTACGCCCTGCAGAAAGAAAGACAGAAAGAGAGAGAGGGAGAGAGACTCTCCTGTCAGTGAGAACATACGCACATCCTACACCGTGTAACAATTATGGCTTTAGCTCAGTGATGTGCTATGTCCGTTGAAAGCCCGGGGGCTGTCACAAGTCCCCAAGCCCAGGAGAGAGAGAGAGAGAGACTCTCCTGGCTGCGTGGAAGAATGAGAGAGATGGGGGGGGGAGCGACCCGCATCCTAAATTTGGAGAAAGGGGGAGAGATAGATAGAACAGAAGCCGACACGGCGAATTTCCGAAAAAGTCTCCTGGCTGGTGCTCATGTCGCACGCCTTTCAGCTTGCAGCCGGGCACCTCATCTTCAACCCGAAGATGTTCAGGGGGCTGCTAAAATGCAACTCCGAGTCTGGCCCGGCGGACGGAATCGTAAATACCTGTGAGACGGCCAGGAAAAGACCAGACTTAGGCCGAAGGAAGGGCGAAGAAGAAGGATGTGCGGTGCGATCAGAAGACGTCTAGAAAGTGGGACAGAGGGCAAGTGGTACATTAGCAAGTTCTATGCAAGACCACACCAGGGTTCGACTAATTGCCGCTGGGAGGGATGACGAGAACCCCCTACCGCAGAACTTCCCGTCACCAGCCACAGTTAAGACTACATTTTTTTTGTCGTATTGGGTTGAGGCTGGCGGTTGCTGTCCGCCGCCTATTCTTCTGGACTCTGTGTCTTTTCCGTCATGACGTCGTTGCTGGTGTTTCTCCTTCTTGTGCATCTTCTTTCCGATGCAGGAGCCGGCATGTGGCTGTTGAATTGCCGGGGCTACTGAGGCTACTGCTCACGCAGGTGCTGATTCCACGTTGCTGCTAATGCAGATTACGACTTGCAACAGAGGATTGTGGTCGCCAGCAACGCTGCTTTACGCTTTCGGGATGAAATTGAACATTGCACTCTGGCAGAGATTTCGCCGAGGCCACAGAAACCAAACTCGAACACTCAACATGCAACTAAAGAGGATTACAGCATGACTGACCACCGGGGTGGTTTCTTTCATTTGCCGGATTGCTTTTGTTAGATCGGCACATTACGGTTTCTGCCTTGCAGAGTTTGGCAAACAGAGCCGCTGGGCTTCGCACGAGGCTGGGCTGGTTGGTGAACGTCCTGACGTCCTGGACGTGGTGCGAGAAAGCGAAGACTTGCAAAGTATCATCCGACTTCAGCAGGATATGCTACCTTCCTAAACCGCCTTGATGCTCAAGCGCATGTCTCATTCCGTTTTCTGCGTGACTCCGGCAAGTGCAGGCCGTTTGCCCCGTGCATGTCCATGCAATTGGCAACTGTGAAGCTAGCTCGAGCACAGCTGAGTTGCGCCTAAAGGAGGTCAGCTTAAGCTTTTTCGGAGCAACAAGGACTACCTCCGTATGTGTGGCCTTTGGCCAGCACCGGTGCTAAGCTATGCCCATAGGCTTGTAATTGTAAGTTTCGGCTTGTGTTTCCAGATTGTCGGTAGCTAGCACTGGAAAAACTTTAAACATCATGTGGTTGGCTGTTGACCACGGCCGTGCTGCCGTCGCTGCTGAAGCTCTCTCCGTCGGCCACGCCAGCGCAAGGCATTTGTGAACTAGTGACTAGAGCTACAAGGGAAGATGCAGAAACAAACAACCTGACTCGGCGTGGTCAGCTTGCGATCAGTCGGCTCACTGTGTGCCCGTAGAATGTTCTTGTGGTTGTGGTTCGGCTCTTAACATAAATTCATCGTTGACGGTGGCTGCGCCTGCAGGGCATGAGCACACACCTTTGTGATGGCACAGCGTGCAGCGGCCGGCTTAGAGAACAGCCTTGACATCTGTCGGCATAGCTTACACATCGCAGCTTGCAGCGATATCTTGGGCTCAAGTTGGTTAGGCAACCACCTGTATGCCCTTCTCGAAGCATGTCGCGAGAAGAAGAATCCAGACGGGCAGAGTCGGAGCTGAATAAGCTGCGCAAGTTGCCCGAGAACAAGAAATGTGCCAACTGCTTTGCGCCCGGGGCTCCTGCATTGACTGCCGTTGTCGTTCCCTTCAAGATTTTCGTGTGCAGTAACTGTAAATCTGCCCACCAGGCCTTCTCACATCGATGCAAAAGCACGCAGATGAGCCTATGGACCATGGACGAGGTGCGTGCATTGGAAGAGAGAAACGGAGGAGGAAACAAGGTCGCACAGGATACTTTCTTAGCAGGTGTGCGAGATGATGACAGGCCTCGAGAGGGAGATTCTCTCGACAAGTGCAAGGAGTTTGTGAAGAGAGCCTACATAGACAAGATTTGGCTGCAAAGTGCCAGAGCGAGGGAGCCTGAGCATGCGGCGAGAACAAGACCGACCGCACCACCATCCCAATCGCATGATCGCGAGAAGCCTAGCAGTGCTAAGACCACACCCGCGGTGCAAAGTGTAGACCTCCTTTCAGACTTAGATGGGTCAACCGCACCGATACCATCACCCCTGCAAGGGAGCCAAGCATCCTTTCCACAGCCATGTGGGGGATTTGACCCAAACGCCAATGCCACACAAGCTCAGCCAAACAAGACTTCGGGCGCAGACTTGCTGGGATTTGACCCTTTCACTTTCACGGCCGTGGCTACAAGCTCTGCTGTGCCGGCGGCAGAGATTCCCGCCTCTGCCAGCCAAATGCCTTTCTCTTCAAATGCAGGTGGGCAGGGCACAGGCTGCGGCTGTGGCGGCGGGGTCGGTTGCTGTGGTGGCTTTGGCAGCAGCAGCTGTGGCGGGGGCGGCGGCGGCAGTGTTGGCTTTGGCGGCTGTATGGGGGGCTGTTGCGGCGGCTGTGGGGGGGGTGGTGGGTCGGGACCAGGATTGACCAATCTGCCTGGTAGCATGATGCATGCTGGGATGCCGACTGGGCCTCAGCAAGGCTTCGGGAACTCCAGTGGCTGTGGGGCTTGTGGAAGCGGCCTTGCTGGCTGCAGCAATGGATGTGGTGCCCTTGGTTGTACGGGCTGTTCTGGTTGCACCAGCTTTTCCGGCCCCGGCTGTGGTTGCAACGGTGTCTCTGCCTGTTGTGGGCACGCCGGCTACACATCTGGGCCTTGCCCACCCTGTGGGAGCTTCGGCGCAGGCTGCCCCCAAGCTAGTGGGCTGCGACCATCCAACTGTGGATGCGGTGGTTGCCACGTTCAAAACTACAATGGCTACAATGGATGCATGTCTCAGAACCCGGGTGCCTGCTGCGGCTGTGGTGGCTGTGGCAACCTCAGCAGCTGTGCTGGCTGTGGTGGCTTCAACCCGAACGTGCCAAACGCAGGAGCCGTTGTGCAAGGATGCAATGGGATGAACGGGTGTCCCGGCACAAAGCCACAGCCAACCCTAGCCGACCTCAAGGACAATTTGCAGAGGCTGTACGCGGCATGATGCAGCATGAATCTGCAAGGTGTGACTTGGACCATGGTTGGACAAAGAGTCTGTTCAACTATTGCATCCGGGCATGCAGGAACGGATGCAGAGGGCCTCGTGTTCTTTTAGCCTGCGAGTTTTGGCCCTGTCGGCGATTGTGGCAGGCATCGTCGTGGGTGAACATCCGTGTGCCTGTATGCAAACGATCGGCTTGCCATATGCAGATGTTTCACAATCTTTTTGCGAAAGCTCCCTAAGTGGAGGTCTTGTTCACTGTGATCAGGCTACTATGATCCATGTGCTTGCCCGGCACTTCAAGCGAAACACCACAGACCACAGATCGCCTAGTGACCTGGTGAAACTCAACGGGCAAGTGCGGCTTTTGGGAACGGCCTTTTCTAGGGCATCGCGCAGGCATGTACTGTTCACACAAAGAACATCCCATAGTATTGCAACTTCACGATTCAGGCGGTCCCCAAATGCTGTAATGTGCCGGGAAACGGAGAGAGAATGCGCGCACAAACATCTGCAAGATGCCGAGCCTGCTCCACGCGGCTTGCTGGCATGCGCGTCTTTCTGGGTCTGCCTGTGTTCGTGCAGCAAAATTTGTGCGCTTAGTGCCAGTTTGACAAAGACGAGAGTAGCGAGAGGCTTGCACCGGGATCTCCTGCAGGTCAAGGCGCCTCGACCTGCTCGGGTGCAGAGCCAAGCTCGCAGTGCGTCTCCGCAAAAATCTATCCGGTGCATCTTGCAAACTGGGTCCTCGTCTCAAAGCTGGACCTGCCCCTAACATAACCTGATCCATAGAGTCACATTGACATGTTCTTCTAGTGATTCTGTGCCAGACCGAGAGAAAGAGACAGAGAGAGAGAGAGAGAGCCACACTAACAACGAGACTTGTGGACCGTTGCGGGTAGGCCTTCGGGCCAGGGTTCCTTCGGGAGCCCAAACCCCGAGCAAGCAAGCAAGCAAGAGAGAGAGAGAGAGAGCTTTTGAACTCAAGAGAGCGGGGGGCGCTTCGGCGCGGGTCCAGACCTCTGGACCTCGACCCGCGGCAAGCAAGCAAGCAAGGGAGAGGAGAGTGTCTCATGTAGCTGCTCGCATGTGCAAACCTAACAGTCCTTTGTTGCTTACATGGTTGAGCTGTGAAGAGCCACTCCTGAACTGTGTATCCTAACACATGTTACTGCCGTATCTGCCGTCGGGGGAGATACAATTCCATTCCTCAGTTGTCCTGTGGGGTGATTTTGTATGCTTTGTATGATTTTTTCTTACTCCATCATAGCACAGTGAAAAAATTACAAAACAAATTTCAGTTTCGCGGCTCTGTTTCTTGTCGTTGCATATGCTCCAGCCACTACTACCTCCTACCTGCTGCTACCTACGAATACTACTACACTAGTACTACCGCTACTCCTACTACTACTACTACGACGACGACTACTACTACCATGTGAGCGACAAAAAAACTACTACTCCTCCTCCTATTACTACTACTACTACTACTACTACTACTACTACGGTGAGCCTTTAATAGGGTTGTTCCGACTGTGTTGTTCGCTGTTTTGACACTGCTCCTGCCATGATTCCGATGTTTTCGAGTAACTAGGTGAAAGGAGTGCACATCGTTGGGGTCAGCTGTGGTGAGCCTTCAGTAGGGTTGTTCGGAGCTGGTTGTTTGCTGTTTTGGACGGACACTCCTAGTTCGACCAGAGTGTAGCGCTTGCAAGAAATTTGCAGGCCAGACACACTTAGTTCATAATTCATAATGAGCAAGGTCCAACTACATGACAGAATTCATACCCAAACTGTGACAGACGGTAATAACATGCAAGATTGTGCCCTGCCGGAGGCCTAGTGAGGAGAGCTGAAGCTGGGTTGCTGGTCATTTGTGGTGGGCTCCTTGAAACCTGAAGATGTAGCGAACTTCGTCGCAAATAGTCTGTAGCGGATGTGCCTCAGATCGATGGTGCCCTGTCCATTCTTCTTGTGATGTGTTGTGACCTTGTTTGTTACGTACTGGTATGTAGGGGGCTCTGTCGTGACTAGATACCATTTAAGTCCCCGCGGAGCTGTCATTGGCGTGCCATGTGGGTGACAAAAATCTACTACTACTACTACTACTGCCACTACTACTACTACTAACAACTACAACAACTACTACTACTACTGCTGCTACTACTACTAGTACTAGTACTACTACTACTACTACTCCTGCTACCACTCCTACTACTGCTGCTGCCACTATTGCAAATATTGGTGCTACGATTACTACTCCTACTAAGCCACTCATCCTCACCATATTACTCTTAGCATTGTTATCATGGTGTTAAACAAACTCCTACTGAATTGCATAAGTCTTATCAAGACGGTTATATCAAACCAACACCAGAGCCATACTACTACGACGACGACTACTGCTACTACTACTACTACTACTGGACAGACACGGAGATACCTGCTTGCTCAGGGAGGATGTGCCAATCTGAGCACGCTGGAACCTGGTTTGCTCAAGCAGGATGTGCAACTCTGAGCATACTGGAATCTAAATGAGCATCCCAAGCTGGATAGCTGACAACTGCAAGACTGTGAGTGGATTCCGTACTTTCCCCTCTTAATATGGAGTATGAAAATGGGCTTTCTTTCTCTTAAAATATTGTCACCATCCACTCGCAGTTTTTGCTCCCTACATTTCGGCATGGTCGGGGAGAAAACCACAGTTCTGAGACTGTTGATTGGTGATAATTGCCATTGGTGACAAATGCTATTTTACAGCCTACACAATACACACGCCTTCAGTTTGGATGTCTGGCCAAGAGGGTGCGCTGCAAAATGGTTCGCTCAGTGAGGCGTGAGAGTCAGCGCTTATATCATGTTCTGGTGCTGACGCCTGCACTTGAGCTGGAATATACCTGCCTGGGTTGTGCCTTGAAGCCAGTGCTGCTTGCACGAGTGCTGCTGAAGTGGGCGACATCTTGAGCATGACACGACTGGCCGTATAGCTGATGAGCCGGGGTGCATCAAAGCACCACAGAATGCCCATCGTGGGCTTCCGCTGCATTCCTTCAATGGTGGAGACCTGACGGGCCAAAAGCTTGAAGCAATGAAACAATAGATGGACTGACCTGCACCATGTCCCACAGCCTCCCAACCTGACTCTGAAGTCTCATGTATCTACGAGTGGGCAGGTGGTCTGTGTATTGTTGAGTTGCCCTGCTGTACGTCAGACTGACCTAGAGTGTAGAGTGTAGACAGGGCAATGAAGTGATATGCAGATCGGCCATTTCGTGAAAAGTTACGGAAAAATCTAACCTATAAAAAATCAGTCCCTAAAAACTTGGCGATCTGCGTATTATGACATTGCTTGTGGAGGTAGTATCCATGCGTAAGGGGGGGCTGTGCAGACAGACAGAGAGATTGGATTGTATCCTGTATCTACGTTCCCATTAACCTCAGCTAAACTTTTGTCTGTCTGTGTCTGCTACAGCGCCTGAATCCACTGTGGGCCGACTGCAATCAAATTTTAATTCATCTGAATTTGGAATTAGTACATTTTAATTAGTAATTTGTGAAATTAGGAGTTGCATGTAAAACGGCATTTTGCCGATGACACAATTCGTAATGAGCCAAGGCCTGAAAGAGGCTCTCAGTAAGCCATGCCACCACGAAAGGTGGAAAGAAGCATAAACGAAGCGAAAGCGAAATCTGAATTCACCGTAATGTGACCTACTGCCCTGCTTCGTGAACTCAGCCACGCAGGAGGCAAAAACTACTGGACAGACACCTACCTACTCTGAGAAATGGTCCTAGATTATTGGTAACATACACCTCAATGCTGGAGACGACAGTAGGCGACGGCGACGGCACCTGATAGCAGATGCCACTCTACTACGAGAGACCATATCTGGCTGAAATGTTCTGACGCTTACAAGGCAACCCTGTCCTGAGGATGTCTGTGGACGCCATACAACTGGAAGCAAAGAGAGGCTGTCGGATGCAAAGGCAAAGACTGCCACCAGCTGTAAAAACACAAGGCTGCCAACATGCACGTGAGCAGAGGTGAGTGAGAGCTGCGTGGGACATTGTATATAAGCAAGATTAGTTGTCTCTCTCACATGAGTATTGTCGTATGTCTATGCCGTATGTTTTTATCCCTTTAAACAGACGTGAGAGTGCAACAACCTGACTGTCAAAACAAACAGCCAGCTACAAACCTGCATCTAATTTCATGATTCTTAATTCCTAATTCGATGACCGAGTACCGAGAACCTCGCCTGGCTTGTCCGAGTTGTGAGAGCGTAATTCGATGATTGAACGCAGGATCATACCTTGCAACCTGCAGGACTGCTCCCTTTCACAAACCTATTGAGGAGGGCCTAAAGACTGGGTTGTGGGTGAGCTGTGGTGAGCCTTTATAAGGGTTGCCTCGTACTGGGTTGTTGTCTTTGAACACGCCTCCTCATAGGCCTGCGAAACCTGATAGTAGTGGAAAACACGTCGCAGTTGGGGTACACTTTGGGGTTTGCGGTGAGCTGGTGGTGAGCCTCTACAATGGTTATCCCGAGTTCGATGGTTGTTGTGATCCCAACTAGACAGTGTGAGCTTGGCAAATGCCACGCGAAGTAAACAAGGATCTCGTGACAAACACTGAGAGCAGTTACAGACAGTGCAGCCAAACATCCCAGATCGATGGAGCCTCTCATCATGTTGTTTTGTGTTGGGGTGGACTTTTTGCACTTACGCTTTGTGTACTCCTGCTGCTGTTGCTGTTGTTTTACTGGGGCTCCGTTGTGACTACTTACCATGTAAGTCCCCACGGAGCTGTCATTGGCGTGCCATGTGGGTGTTAGTACTACTACTATACTACTACTAAGGCGTCTCGGCTGGAGAAATCACAGGTGCTGCTAGTCCGGTTCACAACATGTCTCTGTGTGCTGGCTGCTTGGTGAAAGTATACCTTTACTTGCACCTGTGCTACAANTACTACTACTAAGGCGTCTCGGCTGGAGAAATCACAGGTGCTGCTAGTCCGGTTCACAACATGTCTCTGTGTGCTGGCTGCTTGGTGAAAGTATACCTTTACTTGCACCTGTGCTACAACGTGATGGTGTTTAACCAGCCGTGCCGGTCCCAAATCCGGCAGCTGCCCGGCACAGCTAGAGATTCCGCAAAATCTCACGTGGCAGCAGACCCGAGGGTTGGATCCCTCGCCACCAAGGGCCCGGAAGTTGTGCCGTACGGTACAACGAAAACATCTGGAGGGACCGATGAACGATCTAGCGGGCATATCGGCGGGCCAGACGCCGAGCAGAGGAGAGGGGCGGCACTATGTACAGAGGCCGCTGGAGAACTGCGCAAGAACTCGGAACGGTGTTCCGGGCCGTGGAGAGTGCAGCACCGGCGCGCATCAGACCGCCAGCTGTACAACCTTGGGAAGCAAAGCCGCGGTTGCAGGTACGCAGCTACAACGCGGGGGGTCTTGGAATGGAATCATATGATTACATGTGTAACTGGCTCGTGCATCGGTGTAGAGAGGACGTGGTGA